>CM061919.1:251585382-251626318 GCA_031002005.1 Vandiemenella viatica
GAAAAATATTGCAATTAAAAGCATTCCGAAGAATGTACGAATATTTAATTTTTCCATTACTTAACCCACATGCAACTGTTAAACATTTTGCGTTGAATAATAATAATAATAATAATAAAATGATGCGTACCAACAAGTTCAGTTTAAAAACTATTTTATACAACCGACAAGGTTTGGTCAGACCATTGCTTGAATATGGTGAGAACATTTGCGACCCGCATTTTGGGAATCAAATACAGGAGATGGAGGGGTGTGCAAAGGAGAGCAAAGGAACTGGATTGGGGTCACTGAAGATAGGAGAAGAAAGGAGAGTGCTGTGAGTGTAGAAGGCGTGTGTTGGTGATGAGGCTTGAAGGGATATTGGTCGAAGTAATAGAGGTGCTACGTGTAAAGGTAAAGGTGACATTGCGCACAAACCGGCTCTCGATTTAATGAATAAGAGAGCGGATTTCTTTTTTTTTTTTCTGTTTAAATTATTAAGGAAAATGATGAATAGTTCACCAAAACGGTGAAGGAATATAAAATTAAGATTTGTGAATGGTAAAAGTAGATGGGTGGAGGAATTTACGACTAAAAGTATATAGGATAATAATAAAAGAAAAAAAAAGAAAGGGGTAATCATATGACTAGGGAAATCACCATCGGAGCAAGCGCTCCATCATATATATTACTTTTATTAGGTGTTTATTTTTTGTCACAAGACATTACCTCCCTTCATACTTAACGGAAGTCAATGAATGAGGTGTCATTTTAAATCCTATGGTCTCCACTTTGGTTACATCATATTTTAAGAAAGGAACTTTTCGGAATTCGACCCATAAAGGGCGAATGTATCAATATTTCTGCAACGCATTTTTGTGCCACGAGCCATTTATATCCCTTCATATCTAACCGGTATAGATAAAAAACGAGGAAACATTTTAAAGATCAAGGTCTCCGGCGTGGTTACATTATATTTTAAGAAAGGAATTTTGCGTAAGTCGACCCTTATAGAACAAAAATGTTAATATATCTATAATGCGTTTTTGTGTCTCGAGCCATTTATCTCCATGAATACCTAACCGAAATCGATAAATGAAATAGGATTATGAAGAGTAATGTTCCACTTTGATGACATCATATGTTAAGAAAGAAATTATTTGGAATCCAACCCTTAAAGGCAAAAAGTATCATTGGTTCTTCAACGCATTTTTGTGTCACGAGCCACATATCTCCATTAATATATAATCGAAAGAGATAAATGAGGTATCATTCTAAAGGTTAAGGTCTCTGTTGTGGTTACATCATATTTTAAGAATGGATTTGTTTTCTGAATTTAACCCTTAATAGACAAAAATATCAGTATTTCTAAATTGCGTTTTTTGTGTCTCGAGTCATTTATCTCCCTTGATAATTAAACAAAATTGATAAACGAGGTATCATTTTAAAAACTGAGGTCTTCATAAGGTCTTCGGTTTCGTTATACCATCTTTTAAGAAAGGAATTTTGAAAAATTCAGCTCTTAAAGGGCAAAGGTATTAATATTTCCACAACGCATTTTTGTGTCACGGGCCATTTATATCCCTTGATACCTAACCGAAATCGATAAATCAGGTATCGCTTTAGATATTAAAGCATCCGCTTTGGTCACATTTTAAGAAAGAAATTTCTCCAAATTCAATCCTTAAGAGGCAAAAACATCATTATCTAAAACTTTTTTTTCCTCCCTTGATGCCTAACTGAAATCGATACGTGAGGTATTATTCTAGAAAAAAGGGAGTCCGCTTTGGACACACCATATTTTATAAAAGGAATTTTTTGTTCGACTCTTAAAGGGCAAAAACATCAATATTATTTCCACAACGTGTTTCTTTTATTACGAGCCATTTTCTCCTTCGACACCTAACCGAAATCGATAAATGTCACATCGTTTTAAAAATTAAGGTCTCCAACTAGGTATTATCATAAATTAAGAAAGAATTTTTCGGAATTTGATGCTTAAAGAGGTCGCACGTATGAGACAGTTCAGACCCAAGTCCCTAGATTGTAACAACCAATATCACAGAGATGTCAATAAACTTTTTTTTTTTTTTTTTAAATGCAATAAGTAAGTTTTCGGATGTTTTTTTCTGTTAGTGAACCATTTTTGTTTTGCTATACAATTCCAATGTATACATTTTATTCACACAGAAACACATATCACAGAGATGTTGATATGTGTGTGCATTTTGTTCAGATTGGTTGTATTCTGTTAAGGTCAGTGACAGTTTGTTGTACATACAGTATGTTTTAAATTCTCCTAACTGTTTCGAAATATGTTTTGATGCGTACCTATTACACTAAACAAATAAATATTTGTCTCAAAAGTGCGGTTCTACTTTTCATTATATTACAAACATTCAACCACACTATTCATCGTATTTTATTCGCGAAATTTTCGCATGGGTCGTCTAGTTTGAATTAATTTCAATTCAATGATATTTGTCTACTCTGCTACAATAGAAGTATCTTGTCGCGATATGTGGGGAGACAAAAGATCAATGCGGTACTTTTAAGACGTATCAGAAAATCAGTTTTGGATGACACTCTGAATATTTCGCACAGCGGTGAGCTGTTTTTAAAGTTGACACGGAGTGGTAATGTTCTGGCCTCGCGTTTGGGAGGACGTGGGTTCGAATCACCGTCCAGCCATCCTGATTTCGGTTTTCCATAGTTTTTCAAAATAACTCCAGGTAAATGCGGGGATGAATTCTTGAAAAGGCCATGGCCGAATTCCTTTTATCCATTGTCCCCTTTCCTCTTCCGCCTCTAATATCCTCCACATCGACTAGGCGTAAAACCATAAAGACTCAAAGTTTGACAGATCGCCTATACCATAATGGAAGCAGACAGTATGGTTCAGATGACGTCATGAGAAACATTCGTGTATCTCGGAAATCATTTCCATCTACTAGATAAGAGCGATTTTTCGCTACTTTTCTCAGTAAGTGAACTAGCGAAGCAATGTTTGTTAGTAACTCTGCTATATCCCTCATCCGTATTGCGAAAGCGATTCACGTTTAATGCAGCACTCAGCTAGAAGCGCAGCACAGACAAAAAGACGCTCCAGTCTACGACTAATGGCAGCGCAACCGTCCACTTGTTAGACAAAGCGGCGCATGGACCATTCAGCCCAAAACGAGAAGAACCGTGCCAAATGTTTACTTGCCATTGTTCACGCTTCTTTTTGTCTAGCTTAAATTTCACAAGAAGTTAAATCTAACGTTTGAGATCTCCTCCACTTCTGTGTAAAGGTTATTGTTTAATTTAAAAAACGAAGTCGAATATTTTATTTGTCAGCCTGATCAGGCTTGTAGTTAAGAATTAGTCCAATGTTTCCACTGGATAGTTAGAACCAGGGATTCTCAGTTCGAAGCAATTGGGGTAATTTAATTGCCACCACCTGTCTGAATTCATGTAACTTATGTTCTCTAGGATATATGTATTTTTGTTTGTGAAAAATTAAGTTATGGGGCGGAGATCTGGCACGGTACCAGCATTATTATATGTGAATGGAGAAAACCACCTAAACACCGCAACCAGGAGGGCTGATACGAGGTGTCCAGTGTTCGAATCTCATCCCGTTGTACCTCTTCGCTCTGGCGTGAAAATGGGCCCTCACTTGCATGTGGGCTGGTAGTTCAATGGTTAGGAGACGTACATTAATTAAGATAGGTCTTAATCCTAAATTTGGACATCCCCCAACTTCCCCCTTGGTGAGATATGGTAAAATGTTGTGGAATCGCCCACCACCATCACGTGAGATTTACCTTATACTATTAATTTTTAAATAATTAAATTTAGTTCACATGTTAGCGATTTTGCAACATGCCACTAAATACCTAAAATAGATATTTTTTGGTGAAATAAGGGGAGAAAAAGATATAAAAAGTTGACGTGAGTTTTTTATTGAACTTCCTCCCTTGAAACGAGATTTGGTGAGATTTTACCAGACCCTTCTCCCCCTATGGTTGTAGCACGCAGGATTGTGGCGTACTACAAATATGTAAATATTTGTATTTAAATTTTTTATATTCAGATTAATTTAATATTTAGTAAATTAATTATTTTATCAACGTAATTGATATCCCAGGCTGCCTTAATTTATTAACAATTTAACTGAATAAAGAGGTTACTAGATGAAGGAGCAGGAGAGATTTTAAAGCTGGCAACGGTATTTCCGTTGGAAATTTCCAGAAAGCGTGGGCTGCCGCAAGCTATTGTTCGCACGGCCACAGCGGATACGAACCGCTAGCCGTCAAGGTCAGTGCGTTGAACCCCTCGTAAGGATACCTGAACGGCGGAAGGGGGTGAGCGACGCGCGGGAAAGGCAAGGGCAAATAAGGTAGACTTCGAGCCTCACGTAATTTTGGGAAGAGTTAGACAACCAATGCCGTATCATATATGGGGTCTACAGATGTTAATTCGTTGCTTCCCATGTAACGAAACTTCGGGAAGGAGTTTTCGGAATAGGGAAGGAGAAGCGGCCATACTGGTCATTCTGTGGTCAGCGATCGTCGAGTCCAGACTTCACGGTGTTAAGTAGCACTGTACTGGTGGGCTCTGGCTTCGATCACAGGCTGGTCGATTGATGCAGTCCATAAACTAGATAGATAGATAGATAGATATGTTCACTTTGATCCCATGTGAGAATAATCTCGGGGATGTGGAACAGTACATACACTTATTAGTAATGTCAATATTACTATATAATTGATAATATTATTATATATTGACAACAAGTTAGCAACAACCCATTAGTATAACCAATATCTCCTGTAATCTACAAATACAATCCTGAGTTAATTAATACTTATTATGTGGAACAGTGTATACACTTGTTACCAGCATCTAATAAACAGTTATTTTCTTACCAACCAGTTACCATGTAAGGTTTCACTGTAATTTGTGACTACATATTATATTATGTTAGTTGCTATTTATGTGGAACAGTACACACACCTATTAGCAATATCAATTATATTACCAACAACTCATAAGCAGTCAATTACTTAAAAACCTGTTAATATGATAATTTTTCACAGCAGTTTTTGAGTGCATGCTATCCCATGTTAGTTACTATATATAAGTGAAATTTTGTAAACAGTGTAATTAGTTCATTTGTCAAGTTTCAACAGAAAGAAAAACCATATATCATGTTAGTAATTGTGGATAATTTTGTCACCTTCCCCTTCCATACACCATATATACTATTTTATCAGTCATTCTTAGTTACCAAATTCCAAGAAGCAAATTCTTTTACAGAGTAAAATGGGTTCTGAAGCAGAAACTCTTTCAGTTTGGACTTAAAGTAGTTGGGTTTTTGTAGATAACATTTAATTTCTGTTGGTAATACATTGAATAAGGAAGCTCCAGTAAATGTTAGCCCTTTCTGAACAATTGACAGTGATTTGTAATCCTTGTGAATATTATATTTATTCCTAGTATTATGGCTATGTATGTCAGCATTAAGATTGAAGTGTTCAGGATTTTCTACTACAAATGATAATACAGAGTATACATACTGTGCTGGCATTGTTAGAACACCCAGGTTTTTAAATAGATTTCTGCACGGTGTCTGTGGGTTTGCTCCACAAATAGTTCTTATAGCACGCTTTTGCAATTTAAATACCCTCTGTGCTTGTGACGAGTTTCCCCAGAATGAGATGCCATAAGTGAGCAGGGAATGAAAATATGCAAAATATACTAACTTTCTGGTTTCTATATTAGCTATTCTAGATATTACCCTCAGTGAAAATGTTGCAGAATTCAGTTTTTTAAGAAGTTGTTGAATATGCTGTTTCCAGTTCAATTTGTTATCTATATATACACCCAGGAATTTTGTGAAACTGCTTTCATCGATTGCTTTTCCTTCTGATAATACATTATAGCTGTCCTTTGTTTTATTTTTTGTAACAAACTGAAGTAACTGTGTCTTTTCTACATTAAGTATTAGTTTGTTGGCATTAAACCACCTGTTAATTTTCTTTATAACTTCATTTGCTGTGTTTTCGAGGTTTTGTGCTGATGGGTCTTTCAAGGATATGCTAGTATCATCTGCAAAGAGCACCATGTGTTCATTATCACCTAGTATATGTGGGAGATAATTTATATAGATTAAGAACAGCAGAGGACCAAGAATTGAACCCTGAGGCACACCACATTTAACTATACCCCATTCTGAGTTTATAACATCTCCTGTATTAACATCTTTCAGTGACACACATTGCTTTCTATTTTCCAGGTATGATTTAAACCAATGTCCTGGCTTACCACTAACTCCATAGTGGTCTAATTTACCTAGTAGAATTTCATGATCAACACAGTCAAAAGTCTTAGCAAGATCACAGAATATACCTAGGGAATTTAATTTTTTATGCATTGATTCCAGTATGTTGTTTACAAAAGCAAAAATTGCTGAATCTGTTGAAACGCCTTGTCTAAAACCAAACTGTACTTTACTGAGTAGGTCATTTTTTTGTAAATGTGCATACACCCTTCTGTACATTGCTTTTTCAAAGATTTTTGAAAATGCTGGTAGAAGTGAAATGGGTCTGTAATTCTCAATTTTTGAGGTATCCCCCTTTTTATAAAGCGGTTTGATTATTGACTTCTTGAGTGAGTCAGGGAAGATACCTTCTTCAAAAGAACTATTACAAATATGACTAATAACTCTACTAATGCTGGTGTTACATTGTTTCACTACATGGGTTGAAACCTCATCATAACCAAATGACTTTTTATTTTTGAGGGATTTAATAATTTTTTCAATTTCATTTTGACTGGTGGGAAATATAGACATAGGTGCTGTTTTTGGTGACAAGGATTTAAGTATTGCTATAGCATCCATATTCCCAATATATTTTCCTTTTATTTTTTCAGCAACTGTTAAGAAGTAGTTATTGAAAGCATTTCCTACATAAGAGGGGTCAGTTACAAGCTTATCATTAATGCTTATAGATATAGGTTTATGTTCAAGGGATGATACAGTTGTTTCTCTGACAAACCATTTTCCATTGGAACTGTTTCATATATTTCTAATTTATTGTGCTCTACAAAAATGTTATCAATAATGGTACTACTATCTTTTTGTGTTCTAGTTGGGAAATTTACAGTTTGATAGAGATTGAATGATCTAAGCATTCCTAGAAGATAATCTGTCTGGTTACATTCTACAGCAAAATTTATGTTGAAGTCTCCACAGAGGATAATTTCCCTTTTAGTACGTGATAAGTTTATTAGAACCGCCTCAAGTTTATTACAAAATTTACTGAAGTCTCCTTTGGGAGCCCTATAAACTGTCAGCACTATAAGATATTTGTTTTCTAATTCTAACTGTATTGCACAACATTCAAAATCTTTTTCTATACAGTATTTACTTACATCTAACGATTTTGTCTCGGTATTTTCGCTTACATATATTGCTGCACCACCCATTCTCATCTCTGACCTGCAATAACAAGAAGCTAATCTATATCCAATAAAAGGGAGGAGACCTATTTCAGAATTCTTCAGATGATGTTCTGTCAGACATACGATATTTATGTTAAGATTCAATGATTTTTGGGTTTCTTCTATAGATATTATGAACTCATCAAGTTTGCTTGAGATACTCCTAATGTTCTGATGGAACAAAGCTATTTTAGACTGACATTCTTTATTTTTTACTGTAATACCATTACGTACATTTCTTAAATAACTCTTCCTACTCTTGACATTTGGCCTAAAAAAGACTGAGTCCTACCACCAATTACCACTGGGATGGGGTTCACATCCAACCTGCCTCTCCTGATGTTATTGGCAATCAGTTGCGTTAGCTTCTGCTTGCCCCGAACATTCAGGTGGAGTCCATGGGAGGTATGGTCACTACAACTTTCATACCAACGCCGCACGCCACCGCTGCTGATGCCGGTGATTTGGTAATGAGTTCCATCGCCCATCATTGCTTCATGGTTTGGAAAGACTTTGAAGGATCCGTAATCAACCCATGAGACAGGATCTCTGCTCAATTCCATTTCAAGCTAGCTGGCAAATGACCTCATGAACTTTAAAGCTCCTTGCAAATTCAGTTTGAGCCTTAATATTGTTAATCTTTTTCTAATTTAATTCGGTACCCAAGGGATTTTATCCACCATTCATGTAACATTCAATTGTTAGTTTGGAGCCACGATGTTATCATGTTCTTAATTTCATAAATGAAATATTTAACATTCAGTTTATGTTTGCTATCTTCAGGCAGATTGTAATGCCGGATAGTGCTTAGCTTGCAGGTACACATAATGTCTAACGTAACTTTAAATGTATCCGGCTATGTACAAGCCATAGGGAATCAATAAATTTTATCAACAGCACTCAGGATCCTTGCTACCTTGAATATTAATTTCACAATCAAATTAATATTAAAAACTTGCAATAAGTAATGACCTAAACCTCCCCCATAACATGGTGTAGAATGGGACACACATTTTGGGTATTTTTATTTTTTATTATTTTTTTATTTGGCTTTAAGTGCCTGGGCAATCATCGTCCATTTGTACATCCATATAAAAACATTTTACATATAGGTAGGAGAGCAAGACTTGACATGATTAGTAAAATATAAAGGATAGAACAAAGTAAACCGATTAATCAGATAGGTACATTTTTGTTTATCCCCTAAAGAGGAGTGAGAGTCTAGGTTTGACACATTATGTATAGATACAATTGCCCAAATATAATTACAAATGATACAGAGAAATATACTTTTACCGACATTACAATGAGTTAAATCCTTAAAATAACTAGTTTTCACTTCTAAATTTTTATATTAGTTGACTTTACAAAGTTACTTAACAACTTGTATATGGTCACGTTGTTACCGTGCAACAGACAGCAAATGCTTGTTGGGAGAGGTATTCCATAGTTGACTAGTTGTTTTAAAATTTTTTGTCGATGATATTTATATTTGGGGCATGAAAAGACTACGTGATTAATATCCCTTATTTCTGCTCTATCGCAATCACACACATTTTGGGTATCAAATACGGCACTTGGACGGAGTGCAAAAAAAGAGCTGCTAGATTTGTCTCTGGAAATTACCACAGAACACAATCAGTAACAGATACATAAAAGAGCTGGAATGGGATTCACTGCAAGACAGGAGGAGGATGAAGAGGGCCATGGGAGTGTACAAGGCATATATTGGTGATGACGCATGGTAAGATGTTGGTGTAAGAATTAAAAGTAATGCATGGAAGGGAAAAGATGACCATGAACACAAGCTGGCACTCGATTTCAGGCACAAGATTTTCTTTCGTAGGTAAGGGTGTCAGGGATTGGAATAAGTTACCCCGAGAATTGATGAATAATTAACCAAAAACGTTAAAACAATTTAAAGTTGAAATTTGTAGAGGGAAAAAGAAAGTTGGTACTGGAAATAGGGGAAAAGTGCTATTAAATCTAATAATAATAATAATAATATTATACTTCACGAAATCAATGGACGTCACCTTAAGGAGAATGCTTTCGAAAGTTCGCTGATCCGGTCCCTGGTTCAAATCCCGGTGGTTGCATATATATATATATAGACACATATACAAAAGGTACTCACATTCGTACATTTTTTATTGTTAATTTCTTCTTCTCCTCACGATTTCCTTTTCACTGCTCTTTTTTTACGATCTTCCAAATGCTATTGCATTATTTTTAGCGATTTCGTTATTAATAATGAACTTCTACGTCTGTATGCAGAAATATAAAAGCTTTGCTATTATAGACTATTGTTGGTTTTAATTTTTGTCTCGGTCCTCAAGAACGTTTCAGATCTATTTTGTTACATTTTATAGGCATTCCTCGCTCGAATCCACGCGGTTAGTGAAATCAAAGCGCCGTGAAGAGAAGCTAAATATTTCTTTTCCCTCAACGTCGTTGAAGCAGCTGAGCTCGGTATACAAAAAGCGGCGGAGCGTCGCCTCTGGAGCACCGCCTGGTGATTAACTTTGCTGGCGCGGAAACGGCGAGCGAAGAAATGGCAGACCTCCACGAGCACTCGCCCGGAAATTATATATTGCTTCCGATCCGCTAAGGATCAGAAATTTATTTACTTCGGTGAAAAAGGTTAGAGGGAAATATGCCGCGTGGTGGTAGCGCCAGAACTGTGCCAAGATCTGGAACTATGTCGCGGAGCACAAGAAGAAGAAGTTATGAGACCTTCGCGACATTGTGCTTCAGTCTCATATTGCAACTCGCTGCGTGAAATTAAATCTTCCTTTGACTGCGATCCCTGAAAACAGTTCCTCCGCTGTAACAACCATCCGAAATGAAATTCCGACCCGGCTGGATAACACGTTGTGTTTTTATTTTGTGCTGCGTTTTACACAAACTGCTCGTACACCGATCAGCCAAAACATTACGACCTCCGACTTCCTAGAATATTGGTCGACCTTTCGAACGCAATACAGCAGTGATTCGGCGTAGCATGGTTTTTAAAAGTCTTTGGTAGGCTTCCAGAGGTATCTGACACCAGATTTCTACGCAAAGGTCACGAAATTTCTTTTAATTACGGGCCACCGGTTTGTGGGCTCGGTGGCTGGGAACGAGCATCTCGGAAACGGAAAGGCTGGTCGGCTGTTCGCGCACTACTGTAGGAGCATCTGTGGCAGATCTGACGGAAGAGTGCTTCCAGAAGTGTTTCAGAGCACATGAATCGTGTTTCTGCCACAGCTCATCCGCTTTACAGAGTGGACAAGTCTCCGACCTCCACGTTCTGTGATGTGGTGTGGCTGTTCACCACATTGTCGCCTACTCGTGGTTTCACAGTCCTTCAAACAGTTTCCATAGATGCTCACTGCTTTATTGCGTTCGAATGGTGGACCAATATGCTAATAAGTAGGTGGTCATAATATTTTGGCTGATCAGTGTAAAAATTTCAATATACACTGAAGTGCCAAAAGTAACAGGATGATAAGAAATCTAGATGGCTGCAGCACTACCGAAGAAACATATGAATGTGACGTGCAGTGTCGATGCTTTCATTTGTACTCACGTGAGTCGTGGGAAAAGTTTTCTGAAGAGATTATGGCCGCACGGATGCATTAACAGACTTTCAACGCGAAATGGTAGTTGGCGCTAGACTACATTTCGGAAATTGTTCCTGAAATGAACATTACTAAACCCACAGTTTCAAGAGTGTTTAGTGAATTTATAATTTCCAGCATTAACTCCAGTCGTAGAGAACGCATTGGTCGACCACATATTAATCACCAAGACCAGCCAAGTTGACCGAGCGTGGTGGTGTAACGGATAGCATTCTGGCCCCGCATTCGGGAGGACGGCGGTTCGAATCCCCGTCCGGGCATCCAGATTTGGGTTTTCCATGGTTTCCCAAATCACTCCAGGCAAATGAAGGGATGCTTCCTTAAAAAGGCCATGGCCGAATTCCTTCCTATTCCTTGCCCCCATCCTTTCCGGTCTCTAAAGACCTCGCTGTCGAGAGACGTAAAGCAGTAAAAAATAATAATAAAAAAACAGCCAATTCTGCGTTGATGGGTCGGTATTAACAGTTAGTTACATAATATTTATACAGAAAAAGTATCCTATGTCCTTCCTAAAGGCAAATAGTATGTCCTTCTCAAATTTCATCAAGGCCGGTTGAGCCGTTTAGCCCTGAAAACATAACAAATAGACAGAGGGACAGAGTTACTTTCGCATTTATAATATTAGTGTAGATAGTCACAGCAGTAAAATAGGGCATGTTTGATTTTACGGAAAACAGAGAAATTCGTAAGAAAGTATCAGGAAATTATGCCACTTCGACGTCGAGGTCATTAGAGGCGGCAAAGGACTAGGGGACGAGGAACGAGAAGGACTTCGGCCATGGGTTTTCGAAGGAACCATCCCGGCAATCGCCTGGTGTGATTTCGAGGAACCATATAGTCTGGATGGCCGGACGGGGATTCCAGCCCGCGTACTCCCGAGTTCGTGACCACAGCGTTACCGTTCATCTGCTGGACTCGGTAAATTAAATAATTTATATTTTTCGTTAAACGCGGTTTACACAAAAAAAATATAACTTGTTCGATTTTGATAGAATTCTGATGAATGTACACGTCACGGTCTGAGGAGTAAAATAAAACATGTTTCATTTTGGTGTGCCGTTACAAAGGTGGGAAATGAAAAAAAAAAAAAAAAACGAATATTAATACCAGTCCTAATGCGTTACTCTTTGCAGTCAAAATGTTTACCAATATCCGTACCCACGACGTTGTATCATTGGGAATTAAGAACAAATTATTCGGAATTGAAATCTATATTCAGCTTAGCGCTGAAATTGAGGGTAGGGGGCAGGCATTGCTCTATCCCTCTGGACTATTTGCACTTACTTTCGCTGTTTTGACTTTTGCTAAAGCAGGTTCGCATGTTCTGATTCAAGATAATAGTTACTACCGACTTAGGTGTTCTGTGGTTTGGATTTCACGTCGACCAGTAGGTTCCAATTATTTGGAAGGATTGCCAGGTGAGTTTACATGAGAGAATGATTGAGCAGCCACTACGAAACTCTGCCGATTGATCATTAAGACCAATGAATATTTATTATTTAGTTACAGTTGTACTAAACATCTATCCACCGGAGGCATAGGTAAAGGCTATTGTCAGAAAAAAGGTTAATTTATAATTACTTTGTAGCATGAATGGTGCTCTTTTATCATTACAGAGCGTAGTAGGTAAGCGGTAACGCTCTGGCCTCGTATTCGGGAGGACGCGAGTTTGAATCCTCTTCCGGCCATCCAGATTTGGTTTTCTGTGGTTTCCACAAATCACTGCATGCAAATGCGGGGATGGTGCGTTTAAAAGGTTATGGCCGAATCCCTTCCCGTTCCTTGTCCAGTTCTTTCTCGAGTCTAATGTTCTCGACCAGGCGTAAAACAAGACGCAAAAAAATCTTTTATTTTTGTTGCTACGGATAATCAATAGTCGGTTCTCTAAAATCTCATAGCCTTGCCCCTATTAGATTTCGTACTGGAACTGAGAAATGCATGACAATGCGTTGACTGCAAGTGAAGAATTTAAATTATCCGTGCGAGTAACTTTGGTAGAAGGCCTGACTTCATTTCACAAACCACTGCAAAATAAAATTAAAGTCAACGAAGTTACGAGTGTTTTACTGTTGTAACTGTCGGTAAACAGTAATTACCTCTCCATGACTGCATGAAATAAGTAAAAATAATTTGATACGATATATTTTAGGGTTTAGACTTTTTATTTAAGATGTACGTATTTCCGTTCAAAACCAATAAATCCTTTTTAAAGATTCAGTTATGAATGTTTTAGGTCTAGGTATCTGGAGGATGTCGCAGTAAATATCATAGCATTTCTTTGGTATATAACAAATGTGTTTTGGAAAAGTTTGGTTTACAGTTCAGTGATTTGATACCTTCTTTGAACCTCCTTCAAGTCCTGTATTAATACTCAAAATGTGCGTCCCATACTAAACCACCATATGCAAACAATGGTCAGTGTTCTAACATAAGCCCATGGCAGTTTTACTTCCCATTTCCTCGTCTGTAATGACTTCGAACAAGCCTTCAATATTAAATTTAATAAAGGTTTGATGTGCATATAATATTGCCGGTGAATATATGTTAGCGATGTGTGTTGAGTTGTTGCCATATGGATGAGGGCGGCGAGTTGTGCTGACAGAAAAAGACCGTAACTCAGACGAGCAGGTCGTAAAGTTGTCAGCCCTGGAGCACCTGTTGTGGAGTGGCACGAACGGCCGCTAAGCACGCGCAGTCACCTGCTCATCCCACGAACAGGTTCTACCTAGTAGGTAACACAGCATCGACGTCACAACGGTTTGGTCGACTTTGGGTGCGAGTGGTTTTAACAAGCGGTGTGACAACCATAGTGTAACGACAATGACGTCAAGGAATGGAGGATTCAACTGTGATACCTTAAAAAAAATCTTTCCGACTGACCGCAAAACCTGAACGACATCTTTTCTTTTTTTGTTAGTGGAGGGGAAAACGATTAATTGTACGGGAAAGTATTCGTGCCTCGAATCCCGAAAGTGGACTGCATCAGTTTTGGTTGATTGGGTGCAGCCTTTAACTCCCTTGACATACGTAGAAGTCTTTGCTGGTTATACCGCCAAATTTTGCTTTGTATACACGCGTTTGAACAGCTTCCTCGTTGCGGCTACAAAAAGCTTATTTTTATTTGTTTATTTGTGGGAACTAGTAAAAAAAAATCAAGATTCAAATTGTAGACACATTACTTTGAATAATCCTGCATAACATGAGGCTTTACTGCTCCGGCTAATGGAATTACCCCACGATTTTCCAGGATAACCAGCAAGCCTATGCCAACCTTTCGTACTACGCCACTCCCTTTAAAAAAAAGGGGGGCAAAGTGTATACACAAATTAGAAAAGACCAAGCGTGGTGGGTGAGTGGTTAAAGCTCTGGCCTCGCATTCGGGAGGACGGCAAATCGAATCCCCGTCCGGGCATCCAGATTTGTGTTTTCCATGGTTTCCCCAAATCACTTCAGGCCGAATTTCTTCCCGTTCCTTGTCTCCAGTCCCATCCCGCCTCTAATGACCTCGACGTCAACGAGGCGTAAAGCCATAGGTAAGAAAAAATTAGAAAAGGGACTACTCATAAATTTATTTTACAATTTCTCATTATGTATAATATTCTATATTAGAATGCAGTTATATTGAATACTTTGTTTGTCATTTGCGGAAATTTATATAAAAAACATTGTAGGAATATGAACTAAATAATATCGGCTAACGCTAACCCGTGAATCTGTCACTGCTAAAGCGACTCTTGTGCGCGGCGGGTTGCGTCTCGCATGCGATGTGGCGAGGTAAACTGTGTCTCGGCCGTCCTTGGATCCACTTTTAAATTTTATACAAAAATGCGTTTTAACGTAAATTGAGTATGCAAGGTCAGAAACGGGTAAACCCTATCCAGTATAGCCGGTTCAGTTAAAATAGGTCGTTCAAGTTTTCTCTTTTCTATCCCCACTCCACTGCCCTTACCCCTACATGCGAAGGAGAAATTTTCCAATCGTCTAACTGGACACATCGGTCAGATCGGAGAGGTAGAAATGGTAGAAGTTGGTGAAGTGAGGAGCGGGGCCAGGGTAACATAACCTTGAGCTGCGATTTCGGAATGAACAGGGTATAATTCATCATTCAACTCTATAGACTTTTTATAGCTGGGAATATGGGATGTTGACAGTAGAAGTAGTATACTGTATATGATTGGTCCTATTACAATGCGTAACCCGTTTCAGATTAAAACAATAAAAGTAATTGTCGACTTTTATCTGTCGTATTGTCGCCCATTACATCATAGTCCTGCCCGGCCTCACGAACTTGCATTGTATTGGCACCAAAAAAGATTAAGAAAAAAAAGAGATCACTTTGAACCGTTTTACAAACAAAAACAAACATAAAACACGACAGATAATTTCCTGTCCATTTCTTATTCTTTTTGATTATGACCATCTAAGAACCAACTAAAGTAACAATGTGAATTCATTTCGATGCTTCTTTTATTGAATTCCGATAGTTATTCATCCTTTCGCTTTGCTGTTTGATACTTTCTTGCGTTCTGATGTTATTGTTCCGTCTCCCGGAAACCCTTGAAAATTTGTATCAATCTTCTGAAAGTTGCTCTGTGTTGTATTACATCGTCTGTTATCATATCTTTCTTTACTCATTGGATCCACTGGTTGCCATTCTTGTTTTTTTTTTTTTTTAACTGCTTTAAGTCTCTTTTTAACATCGAGGTCTTTAGAGACGGGAAAGGATGGGGGGCAAGGATGGGGGGCAAGGATGGGGGGCAAGGATGGGGGGCAAGGAATGGGAAGGAATTCGGCCATGGCCTTTTGAAGGAAGCATCCCGGCATTTGCCTGGAGTGATTTGGGGAAACCATGGAAAACCCAAATCTGGATGCCCGGACGGGGATTCGAACCGCCGTCCTCCCGAATGCGAGGCGAGAACGCTAACCGTTACACCGCCCTGCTCGGTGTCATTCTTGTTCTTGTAAACATGGTTGAAAATTCTTTTCGTAAGTCTGTTGTTATCCATTCTCATTATGTGACCAAAAAGGTCGATTCTCCTCTATCTGATGGTGTCTGATATTATTTCTCTTCCCTAGTATAGATCTTTATTTCTTCGGTGCCTAAAATCTCCTTTTTCAATTTTCAATGCTCCCCTGTTTTTCCATTCCTTTTTCTCTTTCCATTTCTCCAGGTTTCATATAAAACATGCAATCTGAGGCGTAGAGTACTTCGGTTTGATTACTGCGTTATAAATTAAATTTCAGTTTTTTTTGAGAGATTCTCCTTATTGTATGTGTAATCAGTCAGTTGATATGCTAGTTCTAGTCATCTTGCACTTGATCTGTTTGCTTCCTTATCAAGCCCTATAATCTGAATTACTTCATCTAGCTATTTAAATTTACTAAACTTGATAATTTTTCCATAGTCTGTGTTTAGTACTGTGGATGAATACATAATATTGGTCATAAATTTAGTCTTCTCAAAATATATCTGAAGTTCGACTTTTCCTGCTATTTCTGCTTTGTTCGAGCACAGTTTCTTTACTTCCATAGAGAAAAACTATGTCATCAGCGAATGCCAAACAGTTTACAAGAACCCTTTGTGCTTCTAACCTAATGTCATGATGGAGTCTACTTTCTTTAAGTTTCTATTCCCATACTCTTATTACTCTGCCATTTTATTTGCAGTAGTTAATAAAATAACTGAATAGTTGGCTTCACCATTGAGATGCACTTTACACCTTTTTTCAGAATGCTGCTGGTCCATTCCCTATCACACTTTCACAGTAGTTGTTATCTTTATGTCTATCTTTCTACGCGACGAATTACTCTTCCATTTCTACATAAGCTGCTAAGCTTTATCTGACACGTTCCTTCAAAACAAGTTCATGAGGTTTACACGGCTCTAAAGAGGTTATGTCATTTGAGATTAAAATTGGCTGGAAAATGTCGAAATGTTTACTGGTAGGGGTAGCGCAAGCGGAAACTAGCCTATCTCTGCAGAGACTCACAGACAAGATAGAAACATAATTTCATTCCCAAAGCACTCATCTTCTAATGAAAAAGAGGTACTTCGCTTTGTTGCTTAAGAAGATGAAGAAACTGCCAGGTTGAATACTTGGCCATCTGACTAATTTTTTTGTAGGAAAAACGGGGAAATGGGTCCTTCATAAAACCATGGAGAATTTCATACCTTAATGTCTCAACTTCGAAAAGTTCAAACATAGCTTTCATATTTACTTCAGAATATCAAGCGAGTGTTTTGATGAATTTTTTAATAACATTCGAAATTCTGACACAGATCTCACCTGAAGAGGAACTTGTCATTGTCTGAAGATAAAAATTAAAAAATCAATTATTTAATATATTTTTATTATGAACATTGATTAGAAGGTAGATTTTACGAAAAAGAGAGTTTTCTTGAAATTAAAAGTGGTTAAAATAAAAATATCGAAATATTCAATCTAATAATAGTGAATTGAATTTATGGAAATTTTGAGTGATAACGTACCTCATCTGCATTTATCAAACAAACGTAGAAACCACTAGAAAAACCAAGTAATGAAATACTAGGATCAGAACCACAATCCTAATAACTAGTCGCACTTCCTGAAGTGGACACAGAATTTGTCGACGAGATTTCATCTACGTTCTACAGGTCTTGCTGCGTGATGACTCGGGCAATTTTCATTTCATATATGGCATACCCCCTGCAACAAAATGTATTTACTATTTTGGAAAGGGCTAAAACGTTATGATTGCAGCATCCAATTCGGTTTTATTTTTATTCTGAAAGTAATTTATCGTCTTTCCTAGGAACAGCCAAGCTTCCAACTTGTCTTTTATTTTTCGAGCTTTGACTTCAATCGTCGATGATTATGGTGAAGGTGAAGGTGCAGAATGTGTTTGTCGAGTCCCACTAAAATGTTGGATCACTTCCGTTGATGCTAGAAGAGAGTCTCTGCAACAGTAGTACAGTTGCCACGAAATCTTCACGTGCGTGTCCCCGGACTGTGTTATTAAAAGACGACGTTTCGACGGCTAACTCCATAGTTTCCTTCATGTGTGAATCCATTCGTAATGGTCAGCGGATAGACAGCTTTTGATAGCACAGTTATTTTTAAATAGATCAGGTGTAACGTGGCTTACAATTTTTGTACGAAACCTGATGAAGAAGCAAAGTCAGCGGTCGAAACGTTATGAAACCCGTGAAGATTACATTGCAGCAACACGTTGGGAAAGTCTCAACTCAGACGCATACAACTTTCATACGTGACACCTTTCTTCGTCGCTAATAATATGTCTCTCTTTAGAGATTCTCGTTAAAAGAAAAACGGACCACACACAATGGATACTACAACCCGGGCAACCCATTTCCTTCTTGCTCTTTACAGTACACCCGAATAAAACCCTTATAATACATACTAAAATGCTTTTTGTCTGGAGACTGTTTCCGAACTGAATGGGTCGGCAACTTTCGGCAAGCGATGACTCCCAAAGAGTTAGTTACACCAGCTGCCATCACAGCGCTGTTTCACTAACCAGGAAATTTCAAATAAATAACCGAATTTGCACTCAAATTATTGAAAAGGATATTTAACTGCGATGGAAGCTTAAAGGAAATTGCCTGTTAAGGAAGTAACTTCACACAAATACGTAGAGCAGAAGTTAAAAAAACAAAAACATTTTTTAAAAAAATTTAAAAAAATGATGATGCGAGACATAGATATATGCGACGTTCGTTTAATTTACATGTTACTACTTGTTTATTTACGACGATTAAATGCATAGATTCGTGTAAGGAGAAAAGAATCTGATACTCTATTCACTGTGGCGTTTACTAGAACGAGATCA
This sequence comes from Vandiemenella viatica, assembly GCA_031002005.1. Taxonomy (NCBI): domain Eukaryota; kingdom Metazoa; phylum Arthropoda; class Insecta; order Orthoptera; family Morabidae; genus Vandiemenella; species Vandiemenella viatica. The sequence continues at coordinate 251,604,309 of CM061919.1, forward strand.
CAACATACTCTAAGCAGTTTTTGACAGAAGACAACAAACAGAAAAGTTTATTAAAAAGTTTACAAGAAATCTAAGAAATAACGAAACATATCAAACAAATTGCTTTTTAAAATTATGCTTTTCTGATAAACTTTTTCATAAGAATAAAACTTTCCGCCATTTTTTGACTGGCTTTGTTGAAGTAATTGCAACTAGTACGAAATCAGAGGGCAGAGATAAGAAACATTATAATGGCAGCCAGAGATGCCACGTCAATTACAAGTTTGCTTTAATCATTATATATTTTGTTTGCCTCGCATTCCTGTTGTGGAAGAAGTAGTGGAAAAAAGAATCGCAATTTTATTTTAAACAAAGTTTTTTTTTTTTTATCACAGTTATTACGAAGTTGTGGGTAAGCAATTTAAAAAAATTTCAGTAGCTACGCACTCTGCCCGTGTGATGGGCTTAACCCTAGCTATTTACTAAGCCACGAATTTTCTGCTTTGTTATCAAATAACTGATGTTACTATTCATAACCGATGAATCAGGCATCGAGGCAATCCTGGATAGAATTACTCCTTCAGGGCAATGCCTTGGGAAATTCAACTGCCGTGGTTCGGAAACACAATAAGGGGGCATCCATAAATTTCTGGACCCCCCCCCCCCCTCTGTTGAGATCTGGTCAGTGAGACCCCCTCCCCTTCCAAAGCCGGTTACACCCCTACTTTTAGACGAAATAACCCCCCAAAATCGACTGAGATAGACTCCTTCGAAACGTCCCACAAGTGTGATATCTTAACGCGGGAAGAGTTTATTTATATACAACACCGTGGAAAACTTCGATCCTAAATAAAATTACATAATATTTTACGCTTCTAGCAGACGTCATGTTAGTAAAATATTCCACTTACTTTTGGGGGATTCGCGCTGCTTTCAAAGATGTTTTATTTCTAACGTTTCGGTGCCCAAGCTGGGGCCTTCATCAGGGTATGTTTGATGTATCCCTTCTTATGGCTCCATCGGACAGGTCAGTAATATAATATTTTACACTCTTATGGCTCCATCGGACAGATCAGTAATATAATATTTTACACTTTAGGCAGGCGTCATGTTAGTAAAATATTCCACTTACTTTTGCGGGATTCGCGCTGCTTTCAACGATGTTTTATTTCCAACGTTTAATAAAATTACACATTTTCAAAGTTGTGGCCGCTGAACTGACAGACCTTTCCATCGAGATAAGTGCTTACTCTTCCTGCCGTGAAACGACGTCGAAAATAGGAACTGTTTCAATCAGCGCTCGACAGGAGCTTCCAAACGATCGTCGACCCAGTAAACTGGGTCGACGATCGTTTTTGGACTGGATGACGCTCTGATGGAAACCGGCGCACAGAGTGTCTCTTCGATAAATTCCCGACCGCGACAGGCCATCAGGGGCGGAAATCAGGTCTTAATCGAAACGAATGTAAACAGCATCGTAACTCATGGCCTGGATCGCGTCCAAGGAAATCCACGACCTGCGACATTAAGCGTGGCTCGCCGGAATGGATAGCGGCGCGACTTGGCCACACTCGCATCGAACGCCGCGCCTGGAACGCGTCCAGCAACAGAAGAAACACCCACAAGTTCCAGGGAAATAAACGTAAATTCTGATCAGTACATCTACTCCTGAAGGTGGAATTCTTTGGTATTGGGACTTCATACACGAATGAACTGGGAGAAACACTGTGGATATCAGCATCAGGAAAAAACTTCCACATCGAAAGGGATTTTGTCAACCCAACACAGCCGCATGATTGAAAATCATGAGCTACATGTCACATTCATCTTGTAATCTATCTCCAGTAGTCGACGTGCCAATTATAGAATGATGATATCCTCTCACCTAAGCCAGAGACGGTAAATACCTCCCTACAGCCGACGAAATTCAACCAGCTGTGCCTTCACCTCAAAAGTATTCTCCTGTTTCTAATGAAGAAAATTTATTCACAAAACCATGTGCTGCGTACGATAGAGGACCATTTCGGCGAGCATGATTGTTTGAATCAGAATGAGAATGTACCCTGTTATAAAGCTGCATCTCTGAGGCAATTGTTTGTGGACAATAACATTCCTCCACAGACATTCAGACACTTCATTATTTTATTATTTATTCGTTGAAGCCAACTAGGACCACGTTAAGCCTTTGTGCATTTGGCAGCAAGTTTCGTCCTCTTTTGGACCCAGAACTCCTCCATTAGTTTTGAATGCGCCTGTTTGCGATCCTCTGTCCAGACTCTACCGCGTCTTCTGTTGGAGTGTTCGTCTCGGCTTGTCCCACTTGTCATTAACTTCTTCCGAAATATATCTCTGTTGAAAGCATCTTCTGGTTCTAGTCCCATCAAATTAAGATCTTCTTTAATATTTATGAACCAGGGCATTACAGTTTTGGGTCTGGAATCAAATAAATTAAAGATTTTTTTTCTTAGTCTGTTCTCCTCCATCCGTTTGAGGTGGCTATAGAATCGAGCCCGTCTTTTGCGGATTGTTTCAATGATTTTCTCTATTTTATGGTAGACTTCTTTGTTGGACGCCATTCTTAAAGTTGGAACTCAGAATTCCTCTAACAATTTCTCTCTCTTTTTTCTCCAGTTCTCCCAGAAGTCTTTTATCGGCATTCAGGATTTTTATTTATTTATTTTTTAAATTTTCTTTTAAATGGCATTCGGCAACTAAGGCCATGCAGCCAGCTCAATGTGAATATCATGTAACTTCCAGTGAATCAGTTTCTCCAGTATATATTGTAACTTCTAAGTATGAACACCACAGGACGGACACGACATTCACTCACAATACACTTAAACACCCATACCCTCGGCCTGACTCAAACCGACGACCTTCGGCACGCGGGAGAGGCACCTCACTGAAAGTTTCCGCAACAGAATTAAAGCAGTTATAAAGCAAAAGGGTGGACGCAAACGATATTATTGTCCAATAATCTGGAATTTCAGATAGGTGTACAGATACTTTTGATCTCTGAGTGTGTCGCAAAGAAAGTGAGAGATACCCAGCCACCCGCGGCTGCAGGACAGAATTCATTCGAGACTTGGCAGTTGAATGCGACGACTGAGCTGAGTTCTGCCTTTCTCTGCAGGTGCCATCAAACAGACCCAGGGTGACTCTTGAGCACCGCGACATCCCCAGCAGACATCTGATCCCTTTGTGACTGTGTTTACAATGAATAATCAGTAATAAATCGTGTAGTGGTATTGCGGAAGAGACTGACAAAATCGGTTACACATATCGACTAGGTAAGGATCGATCAAGAGTGTCGATATGGGATCTGACTGAGATATTTGTTGCACGATCGTCAGGGTTAAATGGCTCGATAGTTATGCGTCAAATTTACACTGTTCATTGCCGCTGCACAGCATGAATACGGTACTGTACAAACATACAAAGGATTTATAGTGAAGTCTGAGGTGTGATGTAAGGTGCTCTGGCACTTTTGAAGAATCTTTAAAACATAAAAAAATACTGACAAAATGATTGATGGCCTGACTATGACCTTACTAGCAAGTGACGAAAAAGCAACTTTGGAAAAAGTGTATGAACTTCCTATCAATTAGTATTATTATTTTACGTGTCCAGGACATAACATTACAAGTTTAAACAAAACAAATAAAATTAATTAATTAATATCAAGCTTATGGACTATAGAACACAATTAAATGGAGTGTGACCAGAATTCCGCAATCCTGAAGGCCCTTTCATTTGCCCTAAAAAGGTCGTCGATAGTGCTGGTTTCAGGTAGATTCCTGCATACCAGAAGATTTTGTGGGTCCTGCAGCTCACCACATTCACATAGTTTCTTTTTCACTGGTGTAACCCCATTTTTTATATTAGATCTGCATCAGGACACATCCGTTCTTAATCTATTTAGTGAATTCCATGTGACATATGGCTGATTACACCTCGCGGCCGGTGCCTCTTTGATATTCCTCCAGTGCCCTTAAGGCAACGAATTTCGCCATAGTTGTACACGGTATGTTCCACGTGAAGATGTTATGGCTGTAGTTGACTGTATGAAGCTCGTTCTTGATTTTAGTGTTGAGGTTCGTGTCCAAACAAAGAGTGTGTGGGCTCAGTTTCCTGTTTCCTCTTCTCCATCTCTACAGCTGTTTCCCTTCGAATGTCTGGTGGTGCTATACCCATGATTTGGTATATTTTGTTGACAGGAATTGATTTCAGGCAACCTTTTACAATGCGACTAGTATCATTCAATGCTATATCAACCTCCCTATCAATGAAACGTCTATAACTTTACCAGACCCGATGGCTTTCATGTCGTAAGGTCGTAATGACGTGTTGACAGCGTTTATTATCGTCTGCGCAATCCGCCCCCGTGGTAGCCGCCTAGCCTAACCCTGTAATCCTACCGGGTATAGGGGATCTGCAGTTTAACATTGAATCCAAACTAGGGAAGCGTTCTGGCGTACTTCACCTTACACAGCAAGCTGTGCCAGAGGTGAAGGTCGGGTTAAAGGGCTATGAAAATCCACGTGGAAATACTAATTCGAACCGCGGAGCTTTCGATCTCAGTCATAGGCCTTAACTACTGAGCCATCAGACCGCTCAATCTGCGACAGACTGCGATGCGACTAGAGACGAAGACCCAGAGAGCCATCCATGCACGCAGTTTTAACTTCCACCTCACACTACGTTTCCAATGGTAGCCCATTGAAGCGCCAACCGATGCAATCAGCTATCCTACTTCGATTACCACTGGGCATTGTTAACCACCTGCCAGCTCCAGATTCTCCCCCTGGTTTCATAATATTGCAAGCTCGCTGCCGTCAGTTCATACTTAGAAAATTCTTGCTCCTTAGTAGAGAGATACCAGTGAATCACCAAAATCGCAAAGCAGTATTTAATTATTTATTATTATTTATGGCAAACGGACGGAGTCCACACAGCCAAGAAAGGGTACAATTGTTTTACATATTATGTTAAAAAGTTAGAAGTACAATCCTTAAAATACAAATATTTCTTACTTGATTCATATGTCTATATGATTTGCATTGGCAACCTATACAGACTTATATAAATTTCCAGTTTCTCTTTATGAAGAAGGTGGTGTATCTTTGTAGGGAGCTCAGCCAAATATCTTTGTAAATCCGATATCAGTTGTGTGGATTCATTCTAATGGAGCTTGCACGCAAAAAAAGAGGGTCGACATCTTCCGAGCTGTTTCCATCATATTCGCAAACGGGAGAGCTGACTATGTTTATTTTGAACAGATGTGTTTTGAATCGCCCATGATTGAACTTGAGCCTTGCTATAAATGTTGAGAACCTTTTTGGAACTATCCGATTGGAGTAACAATGTAATCTCGGAATAATGAATTTGTCTGTAATGGTGGCCTTTATGTACACAACCTGTAAACATCCTGAGTTAAGATTATCTCACTGCTCATATAAGAAGTCTAATTTGAACTCAGTAATTTGTGAATTCATCCATAATAAATCGAAGGTGATATTTTCAACAGTCGAAATTCAGTTACGAACCCCCTTTTCATCGTCAGTACGGTAGCTCATTCTTCTTCCTCTTCCTATCATTTATCCCATGTTGCAGGGTCTGTTTTGCTGGACTTCTTTTTGTATCTAGGCCAAGCTAGTGCATCTTCAGGTGAGATATGTCCTCCCGTAAGGTCTGCAGCCAGATCTTCGTTTTTTTTTTTTTTTTTTTTTTTTTTTTTGGCTTTCGGTATATTGGACCATACAGCCAGCCTGATGAATTGTTTCCAGATAATTAGACACACCACAGGACGGACATGACATTCACAGACATTCACTTAAACACCCATGCCCGCGGCCGGACTTGAATCGGCGACCTTTGGGACGCGGAGCTAGCACTACAGCCCCTACGGTACCGAGGCCGGCAACAGCTCCTGGTTCCGTAAATCGTTGATATAAGGTACAATGACACCTTCCTGTGGAAATTGATTTTTTTTTGCTTATGGCTTTACACCTTGAAATATCTTGGTACTTTATGACCAGAAACATTCAAGTTCTCTTCTGCATGAGATGCATGATTCAGTTGTTCAAATGTATTATGGATAGTTTTAGTCCGCATGGACAGGTGTAAATTTACCTTACACAATCTAATTACAAAAATGAACTCTAATGCAGAATTTAAAAAAAAATATCAATTTATAAAATATATCACTGAGATAAATACGTGTTTATTAACATTACACCAAAAATGAACTCAGCCAGTAAATGCAATCCTACCAATGTTCAAATTGTTCCCGGATAGCGTCAGAATAAGACTAATTCTCTTATATTGTGTATCAGTTCAACATTCTTTGTCAGAGCCAAGAAAACTGGGCTAAAAAAAGGCTCAAATTAAAAATGTCGCATATCAGTTCTATTGCGATGGTGGCTGGAGACTACGCGCTGGAACGGTCTCCTGTTGAGAATCTGTTTCCTTCTCGAAACAGACGCTTATCACAACGTTCATCACACGGAGAAACATCCACGACAAAAAGATGCTGTGACAAAACGGGGCGACCACGTTCCACCCGGCAGTATCCTCGCTACAGCTTGTCCGCTCGCACCCCCTCCAATTCCGGGAGCGCAGGGTATCTCTGCGTCAAACAAAGTGACGCCGGCAACTTGTCACCAGCCAGGAATTCGTAACCTCCCCCTGTCTCACAAAACGGCTGGGCATGCACTGAAATGTGTTATAAATATCTGCATAACCGACGAAACCAACGGTGGTGGAGACAGGACATTACAGCCTCAACGACGTCGAGGTCATTAGAAGCAGGAAAGGATTGGGGACAAGGAACGGGAAGGAATTCAGCCATGGATTTTTGATGGAAGCATCCCAGTATTCGCCATGAGTGATTTGGGGGAAGCCATGGTAAACCCAAATATGGATGCCTGGACGGGGATTCGAACCAGCACCAAGCGTGGTGGGGAGCTATTATCGCTCTGGCCTCGCATTTGGGATGACGCAGGTTCGAATCCCGGTTCGGGCATCCAGATTTGAGTTTTACATGGTTTCCACAAATCACTCCAGGCGAATACCGGGATGCTTCCTTCAAAAGGCCATTGTAACAGCCCTCAAACCAAAAATTAAATGGAATTGTAGTTTATGTATCATTTGTAGTAAGCTAGAGTTTGGTTGAATATGATCTGGTATGTTTGTTTCACAATTAACTGTAAATCAATGTATATAGACTTTGTTTTATGAAAAGAAATTATTTAAAGGCCATTTAATATGTTTAAAAACAGAATAATGCAAGATAATTGCTTAAATGTTGGTAATTCCAAGTATTAATGCAAGTTACGATGTCTAAAGAATAATTTTCTACAGTTTAAAATGATTTCTGTAAATAATTTTGTGTTTAAGTATCTTTAATTCAATTTCTGACCATTTTGTAATGATGTTAAATGATTATGTATCAATTCTGATTGTTTTTTTTTAATATGTTTCAATAGTGTAAGTAATTGTTAATGTTCGAGAAATATCTGGCGGAAGCTTTTAAAGAGTTCTAGAAATTTCGATAGAGCCTATATAAAGAAATCAGCAGAAGGACGGTAGTAGTTTATACAGATTCAATTTCAGATTGCCAAGTACTGCGTTAGCAGAAGCATTGAGTGCAATCTCTGGATTGTATCTATGCCTGTAAACAGTATCGTTGACGTGTTTTCTGAAAATAAACGAAAGTTTAAACTGAAATACATTGTGGACTATGTACTATCCACAGAGAAAAAAAAAATAATTATGACTGATGTATTGGTGTTAATGTTCATGTGCGTTTTAGTGAAGAACAGACGTTTAACCTCAAGAGATTATTATTTGTAATTTTGTGCTTTCTTTCCAGGGAGATACAATTGTATGTGAAGATATAATTGTATGTGAATGAAATTTTGTGAATATGTTTGTAATTTTGTTCGGTAGGGACCGGCCACCAATACTCTTGTATAGTAATTTAATTCATGGTGTTCTTGTATAATGTAGGGATTTTTTTGTGTAACTACCTACTAAAAAACTAACCTAAAATATGTCCCAGGTTCAAATGTCTTGCCTGCGGCTTCACATTAGAACCGTGACATGGAAGGGGTTGTCACATTACAGTAGGCTTGCCCCTTCAGTACTTAACTTATTTTAATTATATTTATTCTATGAGTATCGGTGACTTACGAGTCGAACAGTTGAGGAGCGGTCAGAGAGAGAGTGTGTGTGGTGAGGAGCAACAAACGCGTGCATATGGTTCCTCTTGGTTTTTTTGTGAAAGTGATTGAAGGAATTGTTGACACTCTAAGGAACCTGCATCTTCGGATTGTTTGTCACTATTAGTAATTTGCTGTGTGTGTGTTATTATTATTTTTTTTCCATTGGTGGCCGGGTACTATTGTGCAGCATAGAACTCAGAATAAATCTTTGGTCTACATACTCGAAGTGATTCTTTGAAGAAACTTATAGTTATATTTGTTCTGGATTTGTACCCTTGCCAGCCGATGGTGGCGACCAATAATTAATTATAACGAAGTCTGATCGACCTTATCTTAGGTGTTCAAAAAACTAATTATAAAGGAGACTAATTAGCAAGTCGGAAGGAACTGCTGTGATCATCCCGACACACTATTTCAGCTTTGTTCTCCGACATGTCGACCGTAAATACAGGACTTGTGAGAATAATAGACGGTTAAAGTGATTATAAAGGCCGTCTAAATCACAAAAAGAGTTTTAAGTGCGTGGCATAAGACTAAACAGTTGAACAACTGTTAAGAATTGCGAAGCGGATTCTACCAAAGACGGTACGCGCGAGAAGAATTACTCGGCGAACAGCAAGCTTGTGCAAAGACGTTAGCGCAAGAGAGTCAACACAGATAACCAGAGACGATTACTTCAGCAGTGGATACAGCGATGCAGTACCTGTGAATAACGCATGAATAACGCAACGCAGATAGCAGAACAACAAATCGTGGATCAGCGTTGCAGAAAATAGCGGCAGGAGTTGAGAAGACATCTAACAGGCAACATTATACTATTAAACAACCGGGAAATATTTTTTAAATATAATAATTTTGACTAAAAGAATAGCAGATTAACGGGATTTTGTTTCAAAGATCTGTACCATCGGTTGTTATTTACCAGAGCTTCTGGAAAATTTATAGCCTAATAGTAAGAGTTTATACTCGCGGAAAATTTTATTTCGCTCTCCCATAACATTTTATTTTGTACAGAAATTTCAAATTTCAGTTCTACTTACGAATGAAGTTTTTTTTCCTTTCTGGAAAAATAAAAATAAAATAGATTGCAATTATTTACCTTTTTCAAAGACATTAATTGCGGGAGGAAGACGCGAAAACTTTTACGTTAACAAGTATAACTTTTTCTGTGCATGACATTTTCAGGTGGCAGTACCATTGAGCGACGAGACAGTATAGTCTGCATATGTGGTTCGACACCAACAGTCAGCAGTAGTAAATAAAAGTATAATTACTGTATTATCTACATGTGTTTTATTTACAGCAACAGATTGGAGAAGTGAAATTAACTGTTTTAAGACCCAGCCTACGTTGTTTCCTTTTTTCTCTTTGGTGCAAATCTGTTTGAGTTATCACGGCGTTGTTGTGAGTTGATTTGAAACTGAGAGGATATATGTTTGACCTGTTTATCTAAGTTTGGGGAATAGGTAGCCTATTACTAGAGTAACTTATTGTCCTCATATCCTCTCAAGTTTGGTTTTGCTTTGATCTTTAAAAAAAAAAAAAAAAAAAAAAAAAAAAAAAAAAAAAAAAAAATGGAGACCAAGCAATCTGCAATGGAAGGGGTAGCAGAGCAAGGTGATATGCCACCCAGAACGGAAATGTTGGTGAAGTTAATGGAAGAGATGAATAAAAACTTTAAAGAACTTAAAGATGAAATAAATGGCGTTCAGGATAATGTGATTGCTCTTAAAGCTGAAATTTCTGAAAACAGCAATGCTCTTAAAGCTGAAATTGGAGCAAAAAGTGAAGCTCTTCGCTGTCAAATCACTGCTCATTTTGTTGATAGACTTTTGCAATTAAGGGGCGAGTTAGTGCAATTACGACAAGATTGTTTCGTGAGGAATGAAGATCAGTTCAAGGAGGAGAGTAATTTGAAACCTCTTAATGAGTCACAGGAGGGACCCCTAGTACCAGAAAATGATAAGTACATTGTTTTGGTCCAGGAAGCAACTCCGGTTTCTCATGATGCTTTGTGTATTGAATCCAAAACTAGTGTTCAAATGGAATTGGTTAGTGTTCGGTCAATTTCAGAGAGTCCTTTTCCAGTTACAGATATTTATGTAAGTAATATTCCTACAATTTCTCTGAAGGAGAGCAAGCTGGCTATGCCCAGAGCAATTTTCAAACTCCGCAAACCAACTTGTGTCACTAAGTTTGCGAACCACATTTATGATTTAATGTTTCCTTTCGGGACTGACCTTGTTTTCCCCACTCACCACAGTACTAAAGTATTGGCAAATGATATTCCCATTGGGGATAAGCAATTTGTGCACGTTGAACAGTTCCTCGGTACTAGCCCATATGGTCATTCTGTAGATATTTCAATCAACCTAATGAAATGTTTCATTCTCCAACGTTTACTTGAGACTTTTGAAAAGTGTAATTCCATAATACAAAGAAGAAAACGTAGGAAGAAGAAGAAGGATAGGAGGGAAGAACCAGGAGTACATGTGAAGAAAAAGGAAATAATCTCACTTTGGTCCAAAGGAAAACTGGATTTATTTCATGAGGGCATCAACAGATTTAAATTAAAAAATATCCATTCTTCTTTTAGCATAATAGATTCACACTACTTATGTACTACAGTTTAATTATATTTTTAAGTAATTGATGTTGTGCACAGTGATTTTCACAAAGCTGAAGTATGAAGTGTCTCTTCAACATAATGGTTTTCTAGAAACTTTGATCTAAAAAAAAAAAAAAAAAAAAATGCCTTGTACTTTGTAGGGTTGTTTAGTTTAATACTTCTCGGTAGGTGTTCTCTTTTGTTTAAGACAAATCACAAAGATACTTGATATAGATAGTGAGTTAGGGAATAAATGTTTTGAGTTACATTAAGTAATTTATATCTCAAGTCAGTAACACCCAGTAACCACCTCAAGGATATGTCGAAAGATGGACGTCTTTGTGTGTTAATAACAGAACTATAAATATGTTCTTTAGTGTTTGGTGTTGTCTTAAGTCGATTTTCTTGGAAGGGGTAGTAAGTGATTAGACCTAAGCGCAATTTTAGAAGGCTAGGTTGACAAACCTTCAGGTCATTGACCCCATTTTTCACCGAGCATCTCCAAAGAAAGGAATGTTACCTTATAATGGGAAGCTCTGGTAATAACAATCTGGTGTTTCACTGACAAAGATGTTTCCTGGATAGAGAGTGATGTACTATCCACAGAGAAAAAAAAATAATTATGACTGATGTATTGGTGTTAATGTTCATGTGCGTTTTAGTGAAGAACAGACGTTTAACCTCAAGAGATTATTATTTGTAATTTTGTGCTTTATTTCCAGGGAGATACAATTGTATGTGAAGATATAATTGTATGTGAATGAAATTTTGTGAATATGTTTGTAATTTTGTTCGGTAGGGACCGGCCACCAATACTCTTGTATAGTAATTTAATTCATGGTGTTCTTGTATAATGTAGGGATTTTTTTTTGTGTAACTACCTACTAAAAAACTAACCTAAAATATGTCCCAGGTTCAAATGTCTTGCCTGCGGCTTCACATTAGAACCGTGACATGGAAGGGGTTGTCACATTACAGTAGGCTTGCCCCTTCAGTACTTAACTTATTTTAATTATATTTATTCTATGAGTATCGGTGACTTACGAGTCGAACAGTTGAGGAGCGGTCAGAGAGAGAGAGTGTGTGGTGAGGAGCAACAAACGCGTGCATATGGTTCCTCTTGGTTTTTTTGTGAAAGTGATTGAAGGAATTGTTGACACTCTAAGGAACCTGCATCTTCGGATCGTTTGTCACTATTAGTAATTTGCTGTGTGTGTGTTATTATTATTTTTTTTTTTCCATTGGTGGCCGGGTACTATTGTGCAGCATAGAACTCAGAATAAATCTTTGGTCTACATACTCGAAGTGATTCTTTGAAGAAACTTATAGTTATATTTGTTCTGGATTTGTACCCTTGCCAGCCGATGGTGGCGACCAATAATTAATTATAACGAAGTCTGATCGACTTTATCTTAGGTGTTCAAAAAACTAATTATAAAGGAGACTAATTAGCAAGTCGGAAGGAACTGCTGTGATCATCCCGACACACTATTTCAGCTTTGTTCTCCGACAACTACTTAATTATCACATTAAATAAAACACGAAGAATCTGACATGGCGACCGTTCAAGGGACAAGAAATCAGACATCTATGAGATGTTAATTTACTAAAAGAATTAGTGTGGATCGGCAATACGCCAACCAAATCTTCGGAGAATTACGACGGTTGGAAACATCGTTCGACGCCTGGAATCGACGGCAGTTTCATGGGTACAACGAGTTGATAACGCAACACTCATCGGAGATTTTGCTTCGACGTCTGGAATCGACACTGATTTTCCGATAGTAAGCGGAATTTTTTTCGGCCTCAGGATACCAGCTTTCTTCGACGCTAAAACTGGATGCTTGGAAAATCTACGTATTTTCGAAGTGTTGTGTGTTCGGGCATCCAGATTTGAGTTTTCCATGGCTTCCCCAAATCACTCCAGGCGAATACCGGGGCGCTTCCTTCAAAAGGCCATGGTCAAATTCCTTCCCGTTCCTTGCTCCCAGTACCATTCTGCCTCTAATGACCTCGATCTCGACGACGCGTAAAGCCACAAGTAAAAAAAAAAAAGTCGAACCGGTGTCCTCCAGAATACGAGGCCAGTGCCTTATCGCTCACCCATCACGCGCGGTGTAGAAAAGGGCTCTTGTGACTTGACACTTCATCTAAGCAATGTTGACTTTGTTTCGGACGTCTGGGAGCGTCCGACCATCCGAACAGATGAGTATTCCCAGGTATTTGAACTCACATGACTTACAGAGCTCAATTCCATCGAACTACGAAACACCTTTAATGTGCACAAAAAATGTTATATCTAACTATTCAACTGAACAGTGGGATTGTATATATGTAGATTTCAACGCAGAATAACGAAGCATGCTTTTGAGGGGAGGAAGACAAATCTCGAGGTTTCGTTTGCAGCAACTGGTGGCGGGTCGCATCCGATTTCTCGGTCAGCACATGTCGGTCGGCGTCCAATTTCCGGGCGGCCCGCCATTGGCCGCGGGTCGCTTCGGAGGGCCATGAATAATTTATAGTTTGCGTGGGCGCGCGGGCAGCTCATCTGCATAAACTAGTGCAGCGTTGTCTCACTCGCCTCAAACATGCTGGCGTGTCCGCCATTTCGTCTTCTGTCCGCTTTGATATCAGTCAGGAATGTAAGTACCTGCTTTAACAACAGCGCTCGGTAAGCATTCGTCAGTTCCCTTAGTACCCCGATACAATTCACTTTCGTTGTGCTCTTGATTTCCACCTCCTTTTCAGCGAAAGTCCACAATGTTTACACTGTGATCTTATGATCATATTCATTTCTCGACGATCCTGGCATTTGGGGAGACGCAAGTTCAAATACTAGTACGGCTAACCACATTTGTGTTTTACAAGTATTTCGGAAATCTCTCCTGGCAAATCCCCTGGCATTGTTGCTGCAATAAGGCATGACAGAATAATTTGTTCCCCATCCTCTCCCGACCTTAATGACCTTGATAATGTGTGCAGACAAAAAAAAAAAAAAAAAAAAAAAAAAAAAAAAAAAAAAAATGGTTTGAAGATGTGTGAATATGGGAGGAGATTACAACGCAGAATAATGAATAATGCAGTATGTTTTGGCAATGGAAGACAAATCTTGAGGCTACGTCTGCAAACATCATTCTTTGATGAAAGTGCCGATACTACATTCTCGAAGATATGGTAATATTGCAGTGATTTGTAGGGTTCCTGTAATTTTACTCTGATTTGTGTTTTTACTATAACTGCCTCGTCACCCATGCGATTGAGATAGTACTTACTTTATTTCCGTGTCCAGAAACGCACTAAACTTCTTCCTCTAACTTTCAGCAGCTTTCTCAGTGCTGTCCTTTGATAGACAAATCAAGTCCTCTTGATTCCCAGGTACGTCTAAAAAGGTGGTCAGGTTACTAATCTCTTCGCTCTAGTATTCAGCGGCTTTCACAGCGTTGTCCTTTGGTAAGATTAAATCCTGCTGATTCAGAGGTTCGTCTAAGAGTGGACAGTGGAGTAGGTGATAGTGTGTCTGCATTTCTCCACATTCGCATGTTTCGTCCTCTACATAGCCCCTTTTCGTCAGGTTGCTTTTGCATTTAGAGACTCCTGCCCTAAGGGCGATTAAGTGCCCTCTATGTGGTATACCTTAAATTACCACCACAGCACACTAAAGTGATTAATACAGTAACTCGGTGTGAGGCATGCTGGGGTGGCGAGGATAGCGAGGATTGGCCAGGGATACATTGGCACAGCGTACAGTCACGCCGAGAGTGGCGTCAGAGTGAATTACTTCCGTAATATCGGAAACTGCGACGCCGAATGGTTTTACTGTATCAGTGAGAAGCATTTTTCATTAAACATCCTCTGATTGGAAGACCGAAACTTTCTGAAGATTACTGAGGACATTAAATTTATTGCTGGTTTATACTTTGAAAATTCGTATAGTATATGCGTGGTTTTTGTTCCCACTTGGAAGAATTCATTTATCGATGTTGGAATATTATTCTGTCAACATCAAACACTGTACATTTGGGTCGGTGGCCAAGGATAATTGTCCCTATGAGATTAAATAATCATCTGAGCTATGTTTTAAATAGGTGTTGGGAAGGATAATAGCTGTTTATCCTGTATATCTATCTTATTACCTTGATTAATGGCATAGTGGCTGTGTATATTAATTATTGAACTATGGAATATTTTTTGAGCACAATACATTCTTTCTAGGAACAGTAAAGCAATTAGTGTTGTGATAAATTGAATGTTAAAAAAAGAGTCTGCGATTCTGATGGCACCAGTGAAACCTTATTATTATTAATTTAATTGCCATGGAGTTCACGCTCCGGTGGCAATTCCCTTTCAATTAATTACCCCTTTTTTATTATTATCTTATATAATTCGAGTGTTAAATTCCTTCCCCATCTACGTTTGGGATATACAAATTTTAATTTTAAATTCTTTCAGAGTTTTTGGTAAATTATTCATCATTTAACTTGGTAATTTGTTCCTATCTCTGACAGCCTGACCCACTAAAGAAAATTTTGCTACTCCCTTACGCATGACATCGAGTGCCAGTTTGTGGTGAAGGTCATCTTTCCCCTTCCATGTACTATTCCTAATTCTTCGACCAATATCCTACCCAGCCCCATTACCAACATATGCCCTGTACATTTCCAGCACTCTCTTCACTGTCCTCCAATGACTCCCAACGCAGCTCCTTTATCATATCAGATACTGACTGAGCCCTGCGGTAATTTCTACAAACAAATCTAGCTGCTCTCCTTTGCACGCCCTCCAACTCCTGTATTTGATACCAAAAATGTGGGTCCCAATCTAAACCGCCAAATTCAACCAATGGTCTGACCAATATTTTGAACCACAGGTCCCTAACATCTTGGGTACATCCTCTTATCACCTTCTCCAGTAAATGAAGCATTTTTTAACCTCTCCCTACCACTTGCACAGTTTTTTGAAGATATGGTTAGCTAACAGTGAGATATTCTGAAAAAAACCTCATGATAGAAGGAAAAGTTGATGTCAACGTCCACGTAGAAGATGTCAAGAGTGATGGCTAGATTGAGGAAAACAAAAAACGGACATTAGCATAGGAACTGAAGATTTGAACCGTTTGGGACACACTGTGAAGTTTCTCATTTGATGGGTCATTAACTTTCAACATTGAAAGATGAACCGCAGATCACCATCGAACGTTTCAATTTTCTCCTGGGGACTTTCTCTTTCCTAGGCAGTATGTATTTTAAAAGTGAGACTCCATCTTCTCCTGGCTTCTTACGCCTGTCGTAATTTTTATGGGGAGCGAACGTATTGCTACTGATCCGTAAACCGTGTATCTTGTGTTCCGTATGACAAGTATTTTTTGTTCGTTTGTGATATGTTTAATTTATGAAGCGGAGATTGGGGACCGTCCCAGTATTCGCGGAGATGACTGCAGAAAACCATCTAAAAACCAAAATCAGGACGGCTGGTACTGCATTGTAGGGCATTAGCAATCTGTATGTATTTGTTACGAGTAACGAATATATCGCCTGCCTCGAAGTACCGAGACGTTAACTCACAAATTCATTTCGTTACTCTAATTCGTCGTATGGATATCAGTTTGATTCAGTAAACGAACAAAAACGACGCATTATGCGGGGAATGGAACGGTTCGACCAGCGAATAAATGAATCTGAATGAAAGAATGAACATTTGAGCGTATTTCTGGGAATTTTGATTTGAATTCGTTTCGTTACAAAGCAAAATGTGTAAGTTCAAATGTGTTGGGCGTACATTATTTTAATATAATTAATGTTATTTACTGTTGATATTTTTAACGAGGTAAGAATTTTAACATAAAGAGTTACTTTGAAATTTTTATTTTGTTAAACATTAAAATTTGCAGAGCATAAATATGTAAATATAAAATTTGGATAGATAATTTGATATGGTTATTGCGTTTTTATTGAACATACCTTAGTGAGATTTTATTAATTTCAAACATTTATGGAATGGGTTCATTTTAAATAGCGATTATTCTAAATTCTATTTCATTTTACAGTGCAAATTTTACCTAAACTTGCTTTACTAAATGAACAATTTACTTAAACTTCACAACGTACGAACGAAGTCATCCCGTAACCCGTACGCGATGCGATTCGATGCGACGCTTCATACTAGTGCTCGATTGTGTCAGAAGTAACGAGTAACGAAACGATACGATAGTAACGAAGTCATCCCGTACGCGGCGCGACTCGGTACAATGCTTCATACTAGTGCCCGATTGTATCAAAAGTAATGTTACGATTCGACAGTAACGACCACTGATTGGTTTAGTAACGAATACATACGGGTACACAATTTCTCGTTACTTTTACAGCTCTACTCCATTACATCTCGCACACCCCGTGTGGTGTTGCCTTAACGCACGGCTATCCACTACACACGGTGTACGAGGGTTGGAACTTTAAGAGTGGCAACACTGCTGTAGAAATACCACACAACAGAATCAAATAATGTCGCTAACGCCACACGTTAGTTACATCACAGCAAATGGACCCTTCCATTCCACATCACCTGCATGCGCTGTGACGAGAAGAAAAGATCTTCGGTCTTATGTAGTGTTGTCACGATTTAAAAATAAAATAAAAAAAAAGAGTTGAATAAAGACACAGTAGAGTTATCAAGGTCTTCAGTAGGCTTGTGGAACATCTGCAATGCCTTACAGAACAGCTGCGTGACAAAAAAATTTCTCTGGTGGTTTGCCGGATCAGTTCTTCCAAGTGCGACGTTTCGACAACAGCCTATGATGTCATCATCAGGCGTAAAGGTCGACGTTAACAGTGCGACAGCAAGTCACCGACTGTCGCAGTGTCAGCTTCGATCTTTTCGCCTGATGAATACAACAGAGGCTGTTGTCGAAATGGCCCACATGAAAGAACTGATCTGGCAAAACACCCGAGAAGAATTTTTGTTATCTGTACGCCAGGAAAGACTCAATTCCCACATCAATATTAGAGATGTCAAAGTGAATCTACATTTCTATGACACAAGTTGGTGAAAGGATTACGAGTGAGAAATGTGACTCTGTATGATTCGTGTCGCCCGTCGGTGTGTTTGTACAGCCAGCTACACGGCACACCGCTGCCGCCGATGCAGTAATTATTCGTTTACGGGGGCGGCCCGCTTAATGCTCGACTTGGAGCCGCGCCGCAAGAGCCCTCCGCGGCCGCTATCGGAAGTCGATACTCGAGTGGTCTAGGGTCGAGCACGCCCACACGCAGCGACACTTTAACGGCCATATCGATACTCAGCAGCTCTAAAGAGCACCCACCCAACAAACATATTAGTACTGCAATCTCCAAGAGAAGATTCTTTTTGCTCAGGACTTTGGGACGTCCTGGTCATTACTGGCGGGAGAGGATTTGTTGCAAGTAATGGGAATCAATTCGACCATAGGATTTTGAAGGAACCATCCCGGAATTTGACTGGGGAGATTTTGGAAAACTATGAAACACCAAAATCGAATGACCGGACAGGGATTTTGATTGTATGTCTGTCTGTAAGTTTGTATGTATGTTGGATTGGGTTAACTCGGACCACGTTAAGCCTTCGCTTAGCTAGAATTTTGCTGTGGATGTGTTACAACTAGGGTTGTTAGCCTCACAGAGGACCTTCAGTTTAACGTGGAACCCGAACCACGGAACGTCTTGGCGTAGCTCATATGATCAAACACAGCTCTCCAAATTCCTGCGCCTACCGGGATTCGAACCCTGGAAGCAAGAGCCTTGACCACTAAACTACCATCTAAAAAAAATAAACATTTATGAACTCTTATCAGCTGTACCTAACTTGCTGATATAAAAACGTATGTTTCAGCTCAAGTGAATACACTTTGAATAAGGTAATTCGGTTTTCAATTAAACTAAAATAGAAAATGTGCAAATTTTAGGTATTGCTTTTAAGAGCTAGATGCCTGCGATCGACATCGTGAGGTAAGTATCAGGTAACTGACGAACATGAAACAACTACCTGTTACCCGCGAAATCATACGCGTGGACTCAGAATATTATTGCTAGGATTGGATATAGAAAACTGTAAGTTACGTAAAATGTGTGCAAACGCGCTGATCATACACAAATTGACTGTGAGATAAACGTCTGAGCGACCTATGTAACATTACAGAGACTCACACACGATATCCGTCTGTCTGTCACAGCTAGGTTAGTTTTTAAAGTTTCAAGACGAAATATGTTATTTATCTCGAAAAACTTATCCTGTGACCTTCCTTATTATACACAATACTTCCTTGTTAAATTTTCACCTAGATCGGTTTAGCCGTTTAGTCGTGAAAACATAACTAACAGACAGAGAGGCAGAGTTACTTTCGCATTCATAATTTCAGTTAATGTGTTAATATACAAGGTGGACGGCTTCAGCACAAGATTGTCGACAGTTAAGTTGGCTATCCTGTAAGCTGGATTGGGATATGGTGAACATCGTTGATCTTGGAAAATAGTGATTGTAACAACAGTGATTGTAAGAACAGCGAATCGAAGGGAAGACTGTTTTAATTTAGGGTGTGTTCAAAAACAAAATGATTCATGCAGTCTTTGAAATAAATGTCAAATAGTATAAAACGACGTGTGGTGAGTTATTTAACGTGAAGTGCATCGTTTTCAAGTCAACTGTTTATTTAAACCAGCAGAGAGTAAGCTATCGTTCACCATTTTTGGTTATATTTCAAGATGCAAAACTGACTATAATATATACACTCAAATACCAAGAACGAGTCTAGTTAAAGGATTTTCCTGTCCCAACTTGCACGGGGACAGACAGAAATGCGTAACCACAGAAATATAGATATGTTTCCCTGTGGAGTCCCAAAACTTTAAGCTTTAGCTCATGAGCCCACAACAGCGTTGTGGATGATAGTGATAATTTACCAGCGTTTACGTTTTAGACGACTTTAAGGTAACATAATAATGGTAAAACACGATGGTTTGCTGATGTTGTACGTCCACCACGTCGTCAGAAACTTAATTTTCTACATCTACATATATACTCTGCAATTCAAAAAATTGTGGGTGGCAGAGGGTGCTCAGTACCAAAGCTAATCTCTTTGCTGTGCATTTCAATCCCTAATGGTACGAGGGAAAAAAGAATTCATATAAGAATCAGTCCGGCACCTTATTTCTCCAATTTTATCTTTCCTGTCCTTCCGACTCAGATAGGTTGGTGGACGAAGTATTTCACTACACTCGAAAGTGTAAGTGGGAGTACACAAGTTTACCAATAAGTTTAAACGAAACGTGTGTCGTCTATCTACCAGAGACTCCCAGCCTAGTCAACTAATCAGTTCTGTGACGCTTTCATAAGGACTGTAGCAAGCGGTCACGAATCGAGCGGCTCTTCTCTGTACTTTCTCTATACTTTCGATCAACCCCTTACGAAACGGGTCCCAAATGGCACAACAATAGTCCAAATGTGGACGCACAAGAGATTTGTACGCCATCTCCTATGTTTGTTCTTACAATTTTTCAAGATTCGACCTATGAATCGTAGCCTAGAATTTGCTCTACCTACTAACGAATTAATGTGTATGTTCCATTTCATGTTCCTTTGTACTGTTGGCGGTTGTGTGGTACAGAGTCAAAGGCTTTCTGGAAATCTAAAAAAATTGCATCTACTTGTGAACCTGCATCAATAACTTTGATTACGTCGTGTGTAAATAGGGCCAGCTGTGTTTCACGTGATCTTTTCTTCCGAAATCCGTGTTGATTTGTTGTAAGCAAATTCTTATCATCTAGAAAATTTATAATGTTCGAGCATATAATATGCTCCATAACTATACTACAAACAAATGTTATAGATATGGGACGATAGTTTCCAGGATCACTTCAATCACCTTTCCTGAAAATCGGAGTTACTTGCGCGATTTTCCAGTCCGAAGGTACTTTTCGCTCTTCTAATGATTTACTGAATATATCAGACAGAAATGACCCGATTTCCGCCGCATACTCTTAAAATACTCTTACTGGAATTCCATCCGGGCCCGGTGCTTTCCCCCACTTCAGGAGCTCTAATTGCTTAATGATACCTGCAGTATCTATTCATATCTGTTGTGCATTTAATTATGTGTTTAACTGTTATGTTCATTAATCTGTTGTTTTTTTTTTTTGGCGCTTTAGGGCGCGTTGACGACTAGGTCATTAGCGCCCTAATATGTTTAATTAGTATGTTTGGTATTAACGACCTGTCGGATCGGCATAGTTATTTAATTACTAAAGTTTTTAGGAGGATGGATGTGAAAATTCTGATATTTTATGCCGTTTGATTGGATTATAGTAGACATTCTCAATCACCATCCACTAGCGGCGATTTCGCAACACTTTTAGAAATATTTGAAATAAATAAATGGAATAATTTTACGTGTAAATATTGCTCAAGGCGGGTAAGGGGGGAGAATTGGTTGAATTTTTATAAACCAATTGTGGTCATTATTTTTCTCTTTGTTTTGAAGTACACGGGTGCAAAGTTTCATACAGCTCGGATAAGAGTTGTGGGTAAGTTTGCCATTACACCAACTTTAAAACAACTTTTAAATTACAAGTTCTAATTTTCGGTCACTAATTGTCCGGCAGGAACCGGTTCAACGCCAATAAACAGGAAATTTTACGTGCTTTCAGATTATTACCATCCAGTTATGTCGATTTTCTACCGTTTCTGAGATATTAGCAGAAATTAGTGTAAATTTTCCTTAAGGTGACTGATGGGAGAGAGAGGTTGGGTCTTTGTAAACCGAATGTAGACATTATTTCCATCCTTATTTTAATTTATACGAGTGCAAAGTTCCATTTCCATTGAGATCTGATAAAAACTGTGGATTTGTATAAAGATCATACAAATACATGCACACACATCTATATAAGATCTTTGATGCAGCGATTTTTGTATTAGAAATATGACGGCTGGCAGACCTGTGTTTTGTTTGGACCAAAGACTGGAGTAGTAGCAAGGAAGAAATACTTTACATAAGATCGACATTTCTCTCGGCGTTGGGAATTAAGTCCTCTCTGGTGATTAGCCGAGTGAGCAGGATGTTTTCACACGATATTTCGGCGATCGGAACACCATCGCCATCTTCTCGTGAAGTCACCCGAGAGGACTTTATTAATTAAGAAATATTTTATGATAGAAGAAATATAATTCGGTTA
>CM061919.1:251627318-251724281 GCA_031002005.1 Vandiemenella viatica
AAATGCAAATCGAATAATTGGAAAAACTAGACTCGAACCGAGGACCACGCGTTTACAAGACTAGATGGTTAACCACAAGCAAACGGAGCTCATGTTCACAGACGACTCGTGCAGTGGGTAAACAACCTTATCCTGCCTCGGAAGTCAGTTACATTCAACTGGCATTAGACAATTATCCGAAATAATCTCTTTATAATCGTTTCAATAGTTTGTAGAACTAAAACTCTGGATCTTTGAACATTTACACCCACTTCTCGGACCACACACCCCATTATGTGTTGCATTATTGCAACTAATTAGCCACATCAAGATATAAATAAATATCGTTATAATTTTACGCTAATTATTTGGAATAAAATGTATAACTGAACCTCATTTTTACTGCGCTTTATTGCAATCTTGTTAATTACAACTTTAACGATATGTTTCACGATCAGAATTTAAGAAAAGTGTAGCTGGAACCGAATTTCGTCCGATTGAGGTATGGTCGGCGATATCTTGGCTAATATTATAGTCAATGCAAGGACAGGAAAATGCGTTACCTGTTTCGAGATCGGTCAATAGCTTTTTACTGAAATGTGGGGAATGATAAATGGACTACCAAGAAGAATCGTCAATGGGCGGGCGGAGTCTTCCTGCTTTGTTCGAGGCTTGACTTAAGGAAATGAATAACAGATGGCGCTGAGTTGAATACGCGCAATGATGCCACATTGTGCGAAATAAGGGACTTAGACTCAGGCGCGGACAGTCAATTTTTTTGCCAAAGAGTGTACAATTCCTAATCGCCAGATTGTGCACCAAATTTCTGGGTAAAGTCCAAAACCTCTCCGCAGTAGGAATGAAGCGGGGATAGGCGGCATTGTTGATGTTGCTTCGTCGTCGATTGGGGACGTTAAGAGCTTGCTGGTCTACTAAGTGTCTTTCACTTACAAAGCAAACAACACACTGCACACAAAACAGTAACACGCACATACACCTCAGTCACCGGGGAGGCGAGAGGAACCCACTACAGTTAAATTTCATAAGAAATCTCTGCCCTGAAGGAGTAACTCCAACCAGTGCTACCAATTTCATTAATTCAACAAAATAATCTATCGCAACGATTGTTATTAATTATTGTTAGCTTTAAGTTGATTGTTTTTTAACTTTTACAAGCGTAAAGGGATGTAACAAATTTAAATAATTCAGTTGTTATAAAACGTTAAACATATATTGCTTATTCCTATTTTTACTAAAATATACATTTAAGTTTTCCTTCCGATAAACATAGGAGGTAACTGAATAGACAACGCTTAAAGCAGACTCGCGGTGAGAAAATGAACATCGCATCCCTGCCTGACATTATAAAGTTCTTTAACTTCGCCTTCCAGTTTTGTACTAATTGCAATTACCTCCACAAAGCCGCACAAAATTGATGGAAACTTTTATTTTTATAAAAAAGTTTGTATGGAAAGCTTGATTTCAAAAACGAATAACGATTATTTATTAATTTGAAACATTTCGTGATTTTTTAAGTTTCGTGTAAACCTGAGTTTTTAATACGCTTTCCCCCTTGTTATCTTCTTTTTAAAAAATCTTAGGTTAGGTCGAATATCGTTCTGCTAACTACTACAAAAAATAGATCGTAAACATCAGATCCTCTTCTAACTGCACGAATTTGTGTCTTTAACTATCGTAAGTAAACAAATACAAAATATATAAATTTAAACGAACGCCGCATGTATCACTGCTTTCCATTATAATGTTTTCTCTCTGATCTTTGTATTTGTGTGCAGTAACATTCAATAGACAATTCCTTTCCTTTTAAGGATGTTAGCGCAAAAAAAAAAAAAAAAAAAAAAAAGATGCAGTTAAGCATTTGAAATTTCCTGGTTAGGCCCATGGAGGAAGGAAATATATGGAGGAGAAATGACGTTAAATGTGTGACGCCGCCTCTGAACTCTCGGCAGATACTGCGCATGCGCAGTGGCGGCAGCGGCCATATTGCGAATCCATACAAGTGCAAAGTTCACATTGTGTTTGATTATTTCATTTTCTAATGTGTATAAGTGTTTTATAATGCCATCTTGTTTTGCATAAGGGACTAAGAATTTATCTATTATTGTTAGTAATTTCATGAGAACCATGTTAGTGACAAAACGTGCATCGCGATGGAAACTACTTCCAGCTATTCCCAATTAAGCTAATGATGTATGGTAACAAGATAACTATTTTTATTCTGGTTTAGGCCGCATTTCAACCTAACCACAAGTGGTAGTAATAAAATTGAAATATCCATTCTGCAGGTCCACCATGTAATTCATTGTGGCTTTGGCAGAATTAATTTTTGTTTCCAGGCCGCATCCCAACCCAATCCCCTAAATTTGGAGACAGTATATCCCGCAAACTAAGCAAGATATCGAAAAATTGTATTCTTTATTTTCGATTTTGTTCTTCGAATTACATAAGAATCCATCATCAAATTTGACTTTTGTGATTTTTTTTTCTGTATTTCAACTCAAGACACCTCACTTTTGAGACAGTATATCTCGATAACTAGGCGAGATAACGAAAATTTTTATTCTTTATTTTTTATTTGCCTCGTCTTTTTAAATAAGAATCCATCATAAAATTTGTCTTTTACCAATTTTTCTTCTGAATTTCAACCAAAAAACATCTCACATTTGAGACGGAATATCTCGAAAACTAAGCAGGAGATCAAAAACATTTATTTTTCATTTTGTATTTGTCTTATCGAGTTACATAATAATCCATCAGCAGATTGCGGCGTTACGTTTATCCTAGAGTCCCCTTGAGGCTTTTGTACACACAGCCCGGGTCTGTATGGATGCGGCCTAGCCCCCCCCCCCTCACTCCTCCTCCGCCCAGTGTCACTTCAATGCGTGGTGAAGGGCTCTTGCGTCGTCTCCATATATTTCTTTCCTCCATGGTTAGGCCGACATTACATTGTAAAAGATCTTTGATAAAAGATTTTTATAAAATATTTTACAGTGTAATGCGACATATTTTATAAAAGATTTTTTTGTTTGTAAAATGTGATACCTTGGCATTAAATTTTATAAAAGATTTCAGTATAAACAAAGAAAATGGCGTAAGAAAAGTTAACGAAGTTTGTTATGACTGCCGAATAGTTGAAAATCTTGATTTCTGAGTATAAACATAAGAAAATGTACAATCAGAAATATATAGGTAATAAGAATAGGAATAAAATGGCGGACACTTACGCAAAGATTGCTTAGTTCATTAGTTCTATGAAAGAAGGTTTTGCTGTCGATGACATGAAAAAGAAAATTAATGGATTAAGAAGCTAGTACTTGACAGTTTTCTGGAATAATAGATGAGCAATGCAGGTGCCATACTACAGAATTGTGTAGATCCGCCACCGGCAATTGAGTGCAGCCCATTGCACATACACAGTAAAAATAGACACCTAATAGCATATATCGTTAAGTTCGGGGGAAATAATTCTGACATGGAAAATTTTTAAACAAATATGGTGGTTAGAAATAATTGGATCTAAGCTGCAGCTTGGACCATAATTTTTATCATATGTCACGAACTCACATTGCAGATCTTTCACTAAAAATGGATGAATTTTTTTCATATCAAGTCTCGCAATCCACGATCTATCCAGAATACGTTTATTCCTCTTATTTTTCTTCAATAAAACACATATTGTGACAGCTGAACGTACTACGGCTGCATAAGCATACACGTTTACTTCATACATTTCAATGTAAACAAATAAAATGGCGCAAGCAAAGTTACCGAAGTTTGTTAGGACTGCCGAATCGTTTAAAAATTTTACGTAGTGCAATGGACCTGATAAAATATCATTAAATATCTTTTATAAAATAAATATGATAAAATCTTTTATAAAAGATCTTTGACAAAGCAGCGCTGCGGTGGCAGCCATTGTAACTAACACTTCGCGTATTATCGAGACTTGTCGAGGATTGCCGAGCCATTCAGTTGACGTCCAGTATGCAGGTTAAATGCGTTTTATTAAAGTGGACGAAGGGCGAGCTGAGTTGGTAACAACATTTTAGGTAACGGCGGAAACAACAAGTCTGTAAGGTTACGTGTTAAGAGACGGTATTGGAGACAGTTAAAATTTATTCCAGCCGGTTTGCGCGTTTTCCGCGTGCTCTAGTCGAAGCCACTGAAGCGCGTCGGTAGTAAAATTATCATAAAGGAGTAACGTCGTTAACAGCTTGTTATGCAGCACAGCCTGGCCGTAATGACTTGTGGTTAGCTCGGCGATAATGCGATACGGCTTCCAACGCTCAGCGAGCGACATCATATTTCGGTAGCTATCGACTGCGACGGCTCAACACAAAGTCGATATTACACATTCGGCGCTGTGAACGGATGCACTGACTCAACGTTACTGCTTCCGAATCTACATATTAACACACACATATAGGATGGCCGTTCAAATTTATAACCAAATTTGAATTTAGCGGCCAACAAAAGGAGTTGGTAGCACTGCCGGATGCTAATAATATTTCAGTCGTTACGCAACTACCGTGCAGTGTTAGCAGTTTGACAAATATGGCTGTAACATTTAGAGACTGGAACAATGAAGCAGTATTATGTTTATTATAAAAGAAAACCACTAACTTAAAATGAAATTCTATAATCCATGGCAACTGCGTCACTGCTGTACAGATCATATGAGGTAAAAAGATTTACTTCCCTATTTTCTTTATATAGAATTTTGAACTGGTTCCGTTCCGGGGGGTTGGTGACACTGTATGTCAGTATTATTGTCACTGGCCGAAGATCCCGCATGGTTGTTGCGTCGATTCTCCGGACGAGAGGGACAAAAATTGGGCGTGAACGGAAGTTGGCAGCTCCGGAGCGTCAAATCTCAATTGTGCTTTGAGTTTTAGCCGAACTGGAGAAAATTATAAAAGCAAGGAGTACTGATTTTTGGAAAAGGACTAAGTACGAAGTGCAGAGTAATAAAAAATGAAGCAGTTTTTCAATAATGTCTGATTGTGACTTCCTAGAAGTAGTTAGTGCAGCGAATACTCAAGATGTTGCCTCTACTTGAAGTCCGGTGACATTATCCAAGTTACTTCCCTTCAAAACGTATATATATGTATAGCAAGAAGAGAGGAGGAACGTGCATGTTGTGCAATTTTACGGTGTGCTAATGCAATATCCAACAACCGATCATTAAAATAATATAAATAAAACGGAATTAACTTTCAATATGAGACATAGACGATTAAACAAAGTGACTTAAACCACACACATGTGAAAAGAGGTTTACAGAAGATATCAAGCGTACCCCACAACTGATCGTCTAAAGAATGAACAGATTCACAAAGAAGTAAATAGAGATCTGTTCAGAATATAACAGAACTTTTTAAATTACTGGGAGCCGTGCGGTTGGTAGTAATTCCTTTTTCTCGTGTCCCGAGTAATCTGTATATTTCGAATTTTTGTTATCTCCTACGTATAATTAACCTGTAAGCAGCCATTTCCGCGGGATGGGATTTTCACTGCTGGAAAGCTTATTTAAAATCGACGGTATTTCGTACTCTACGTGAATGAAGCACTAAACGACAGTCTGCTTGTAAACCGTAAACTGAACAGATAGGCGCCAAAATTCATACAACAATAAAGATAAAAATTCAACTCTATGGATTAATATTGTTGTTGACTACATACATTTGGTTATTTAGTGACATGGTACTCGTGACGCCATTTTTTTTATCTCCTGCGACATTAGAAGCCTCTCAGAAACATTTGGTGAATGCCCCTACGACTTATATAATCGTTGGTTGACCTGTATTGACATTCGGAACAAAGCTGAGGATCGTATCGAATCATAGCCAGCCAGCCTTTCCAATTTATAGCTTTGAATTAATTATTTATTATTTTTTGCGATGGAGTTTATGTCTTTGTGACGTCTTCTACTCGCCTATCACTGCAATACGACAATTTTTGTTTTAAACCGTTAACTGTTTGAATAACTACCCTCACTCCGTTATGGAAAGTGTGCTTGTAAAAAATTATAGTTTAAAAAACAAAAATACACGCTTTTGTAGCAATGTGAACTAAAAAGTTAAAAATAATCTTTAAATATAAAATATTTGGTCAACAGCACTAGGATGTCTCACAATTCACTATAACTTTTAGAATAAGCTTAAAATAGGAATAATATCACTGATTAAAAAGTTAACTTTAATGTAAAAAGAAGCGTGGGGTGCTAGATATCAATATTCTCATTTTTTTTTATCGCTAGCTGTCATAAAGGTTGAGTCATTATGTACAAGTGGAGGGTACCCCACGCTTTTTTTTACATGAAAGCTAACTTTTTAAACAGTGACCTTGGCCCCAAAAACCTCCATGCCATGACCATATTGCCCGGCTTTCCCTTACGTGTATTAGTGCTGAAAAGATATATTTTTTTTCTTCAGAATTCTATCGAAATGAGCGATTCGGACACTATTTTCGAAGCAATAAACGATACTCCTACAAGTACATCGAGGAAGAAAAATCAACAACGAATGTGTTCTTTTCTTAAAATTTGGAGAAAAGGGTTATTCGTTTATTAAAACCGACCAAATAATAAATATAAAGCATACTGGACACTGTGCCAAACACAATTTAGCATATGTCATGATAGAAAAAATGTTACACAAAAAAACTTATGTAATTATCATATGATAAAAGAAAGAAGTGTCAGTTTAACAACGTCACTGAAAATATTTTTAAACACCTATTAAATAAGCCCCCATGAAGAAAAAGTGAAAGCTGTCATTTGGTTAAGCACACCTTGTGATTCAGATCACTCGATTGCGAATCAAAACTCGATTTTAATTTGTATGACGATTCCAAAATTGCCGTGAAACAAAGATTAGTGGTATTACACGTATTGTTTTAGGTTCGGCATCAAATCGAGAAGCGCTCCAAGCTCTTCAAAATGATACATTTTATGATGTTCCTACAGGTGCCTCCAGTCATGGCGGGACAAAAAATTTTCACTGATGATAAGATTTTAAAGCCCAACTTCAAATTTAAAAACTTGAATACTTAATTTTTACACGAATGAAGCTGCATGAGCCATATATAAATATTTAGTAACACGATTGAAGGAGCGCAATATTAGTAAACATTTTACAAGTTACTTTGCAGACAACGCTAATATAAACTTTCAGTTTTCCAGTAACTGCACGAAGATATGACAAAATTTTATCAGTCGGGTGTCCTCTGTTCTGGGTTTAAGTAAATTTGACTTAGATAATTTATCCTAAAGCTGCATAGTCAGTTCTCATACAATGCAAAAAGATTTCAGTTTATTAATACTGTTAGGAAACACGTGAGGCTGAATTTTGTCCAGTTCTGCCACGTAACAACGCGATGGTTGTCACTTATCCCTGCTGCTGAACGTGCCACGAAATCATTAGACATCCTAAAAGATTAAACCTATGGCAGAAAACGAATTACGCACTAAGCTCTGGATATTTTTAAATTCCGAAGTAACAGAACTTTATCTGCCTTTCTCTCAAAACTCACTGAAGGTCCTACAAGATGCCGTATTGAGCTTTGAAGAAAACAAAGCTGATACCATATAATGGTCCAAGTCAAAAACTAATTTTAGTAGAGGATTGAAGATTAATTTTTAGGCTTTACGTGCGTAAATTTATTAAAAAACTTGCATGATGATACAATTTCAAAAATAAAAAAAGGTTGTTGTTAGTGGTACAGAAATGTTTAAAGTACATACAGGCCAAATACGAATTCAATCGTTTTTCCCAAATCACTACAAGCGAATGCAGGAATGGTTCCTGTAAAAGGCCATGGCTGAATTCCTACCCATCCCTTGCCCCTAGTCCTTTCCCGCCTTTAAAGACTCGACTTCGACGAGGAACAAAGCCAGAAGCAAAAAAAAAAAAAAACTATAACAAATCCCATTTACTCAAGCTACTTTTTCTGCAAGATGATTTTTTTTTTTTTTTTTTTTTTTTTTTTTTTTTTTTTAAGTTACAGAAATGGCACAATATATTTCACAATCATCAATCTGCAAAACTTCATGGCATCAATAGCGGTTTAAAACACGGAAGCTGAATAGATATTTTCCCACGTCAATATAATTTGATTTGAGAGACGAAATCGATTATCACTCGAGAATGTCGAAGCAGAGATACAAATTAAAACCAACTTCAGTTTGTCTGTAACGAATTTTATAAATACGTTATAAAGAAACAAAGCTGTGCTAAAAGCAGTAAAATCTAACAATTTATATAAAAAAAAACAAATGCTTTCTACTTATTAACTGCATAAACAATTACTCAAAATCCAACTCCTAAATACACTTTTTTTCCATAATATTTAGTCATTTATCGTAGTCAACAAGTCTGACTATTACTATAATGTTTAGTACGGCAATAATGAGTTCGTATCACATGATAGATACCTATAGAAATTATCTCTGTCCTACCTAAATTATTAAAATAAACGTAAAAAAACCCTATATTTTTTTGGCTGTCCAGATTTGTAAACCTAAATCCCGATTTTTTTTATACCTTTTCTCCCGATTTTTAATAAACCGGACCTGGCAGCACTAGGTACCACAACGGCATGTAAATATTTATTTCCGTCATTCAATTACCTCAGTATGTAATTTACGATAGTCTGACAAGAGAAAACAATAGAAAATGGTTTCCAGAATAAATGGGGAAAAAAAGGCTATGTGCCATGCGGGGTGGAGGGGGTGGATAGAGAGAAAAGCCACGTCGGGCTACGTGGGGGGAGGGGGGTTGACAGGAGGCCAAAATGGAGCTACGTGGTTTATGAACGCTTCCTAATCTGCAAGGAACAAACAGAATCAATCCTTGCGCATCAGACATAGGCCACGGCCACTTTGCCCGGTTTGGCGCAGTTACAGAAACGTCATTTTATCTTAACAATGCGAAGAAACAATCATGATCACGAAGTCAGGAACTTAAAGCAAAAAGATCACTCTTGCAAAAGAATTTTGTTCAGGAGTAGTAAGGCATCCGATTTCTTAGTAATAAATTCATAAACTGACCACTTACCACACATCAGGCTCACCAAAAACCATAAATATTCTAATAACTTCAAGAGATGATACGCTAGCCAGATCGTGTTTCTCAAGGTAACTGAAGGTATTAAGTTGCACTAGTTATTCCCGCGCAATTGCACCATCCCTTGGCCCCAAAAACCCTCATGGCCACTTTGCCCGGCTATCCCCTACAGGTCAAGCTAATATAAAGAGTGTAAAAAGGAAACTGTTTCACCTGATTACAGTATTTAAGTAATGGTAACTAAATCCTCATCCGGTACACGCCAGTGTGGCTCAGTGCCCTGAGGCGCCACACAGTGGATCAGGGAGGTGCAACGAGACCGGGCACGATTCCAGGCCCTCACGTACCGCCCGTGGTGACTGCGCAATTTATGCGGTTTTCCGCAGCCATCAATGCAACTGCCGGTACGATTCCCAAGTTCCGCCTCATAAACTACACATCTCACAAACAAAAAACACACACGCATACAGATGGCAATACTTCACTTCCCCCATTAATACGCCGTACGACCTGGCAGTAGGTATAACATGCTAGGCGTCAGCAAGGACATGTGGCTATAAAAATAAATCTCTAAACTTGTCTATGCCAACGATGAGTAAAATCGCCAAAGGCAGCCGACACCAGACGTTGGGGAAAGGTGGTATAGAAGAACTAAAACCTCGTCCTGCTAACCAGATTTCAGTTTACCGTGGTTTCTTTAAATCACTCTAGGCCAAGGGTCCCCAAAGTGGTTGATATCGACCCCTTGGGGTCGATAAATACACGGGGGTCGATTAATATTAAAGAGAATTAAACTGTCTAGGGAAAAATCGGAATGTTCCTATAAAAATCAGGTCAGTAAATATAATTAAAGTTCATCCTCTCAATTCCCGTCTCTTTGCGAAATTATGTGAAGTAAATGATGAAGCTTTCAACAAATTACATTTGCACACTAAGGTCAAGAGGTTTGCAGACGCTCGTCTGAAGAGTTTCTTAGGAAGGTGGATCCATCGCTAAATGACAGTGCAAGAACCATCTTTTCTGTTTGGCAGACCTTTATTCGAAATTTATTCCGCCTATCCATAATTTTCTTATTATTTTTTGAGATTACGATAACAATTGAAAATGTCTCCTTTTCCTGTTAATGTTATTGGCTGGATTTTGTAACATAAGGAAACTGTAAATTTTTTTCGTTGTGTTGTTATGCAGGTCTCCTTATTGCTTTGTATTACAAATGTCAAAAATGATTTAATGTTTTTATTAAATACTTAATCTGGGGGTCAATAAGAAGGTAAATATCCTATGACGGGGTCGACGGGATAAAAAGTTTGGGGACACCTGCTCTAGGCGAATGCCGGTATGGTTCCTTTAAAAGGCCATTGTCGAATTTCTTCCTATCCCTTGTCCCCAGTCCTGTCCCCGCCGCGGCTTAGGCATAAAACCATAGGGCAAAAAAATTAACCTCGCTGTTTTGAGTTCCATACATGTGTGCTCTTAAGCACTGATATTTGAAGGAGCGATTTTGAGAGTAAATATCAGAAGCCGTTTTTTGCTAATAAATCGTATTCTGTATTAACATTTATTAATGGAAACCTCAATGACTGTGTATTTATTGTCTGTTTGTGTTGTTACAACACGAGATTATACTGCTGTTTCTATACAGCGTTCAACAGAAAAATAATAAAAACACTACTATTCAGTGTCCTGTGTTTACACCACACTCATATGCGTCACTTTACTCTGAAAGCGAAATAACATCAAAAAGCAATAACACTGGCTAGCAGGAACACAGCCTTCCGGGAAGTATGCTCTTTTCTCGATTTCCGTGAATTGTCTTTCATCGACGATTCGCAGAATGGACAGGCAATAACATCCGGTTATTGGGTAAACTGAATGAAAATATTTGGCTGAGAAATTCTGTGTAAACTTTATATGAGCGTAGCCCCTAGCAAAGTTAGCCGTGTGTACATTACGCGTGGGTGCTCTGGGGCTCGGATTCCATATTAAACTAAAAGGGCCAGCCATGAGAGAGGCGGAATACGCCGCAAATTGAAACCATGTCACCTGGACATTAACAACACGCCAACTTACTTACCAAAGTGTTAAAAACTTGCTTGCGCTGCGCCCGAACATTGCATGTAATGAGTCTTCTGAAGGTCATCCAATTTGACGCACGGTATCCGAAGCTTCGCCATGTTACGCCACGTCGCGTCGTTTGGTGTTGAATCGATCGCGAAAATGCCTGTGTGTCATAACGCGTTGCATGTTTTAGTTGGCTGGCTGCGTGACACAACGTGTCAGCAGAAAGATAAAAAAACACACACGTGACCAGGAGATTAGCTTCCATGGCTGAAATAATAGCAAACAGGATCAGTAGGAAGACTGGAAGATTCACAGAAATGTTACAACAACAAATTATAGCCTATGTCAAATAACAAGATATTTCCTAGGCAATATCCATTTAGAAAAGACTTCTACAGTGCAGGAAATTTAAACTATAATGAAGAAGTAAATTCTTAGTGACAGGAATAAATGCTTAGTAGGTGAAGATCAGTTTGGGTTAATACTTGAAGGGCAGATCAAGAAAAACAAAGATACTTTTATGGCGTTTGTTGATTTAGCAAAAGCTTTTGACAATGTTAGGTGGGACAAGATGTTCAAAATTTTAAATAAGTTGGGTCTAAAATATCGAGATGGAAGAATACTTTATAGTCTACATAAGAATCAAGTGGGTATAATAAAAATAGAGAATCATGAGATACATGCGTCAGTTAAAAACGATGTGAGACAAGGTTGTAGTCTATCCCTATTAATATTCATCTTGTATGTAGAAGAAGGAATAAAGGAAGTGAAAGAAAGATTTAATTGTGGAATACTTGTTCAAGGAGAAAAAAATAAGTATGCTACGATTTCCTGACGACATTGTCCCATTGGCACAATAGGCTGAGGATACTGAGAAGTTACTGAATGGCATGAACCAAATACTGAAGGAAGATTTTGTACTAAATATAAACTAAAGCAAGACAAAAGTGATGAAATGTAATAGAAACTATAGCAACAATAGTAGACTAAATATAAAAATGGGATCGGATGCAATACGAGAAGTAACTGAATTCTGTTACTTAGGATGTACAACTACAACTGATGAACGAAGCAAGAATGATGTAAAAAGCAGAATAACTCAAGCGAAAAGAGCCTTCATGAAAAATATAAATCTCTTGGTATCTAATATTGATCTAGAATTCAAAAAAAAAAAAAAAAGTTTTAAAAACACCACGCGTGGAATACAGCACTTAATGGTAGCGAAGCGTGGACTTTAGGAATGCCAGAAAGAAAGAAAATTGAATCATTTGGAATGTTGTGCTATAGAAGGGTGCTGAAAATTAAATGGACAGACAAAGAACGAAATGAACGAGTTCTGGAGATGATGGGTGAGGAGAGAAGGTTGTGGAAGAGTCTTAAAGAAAGAAGAGACAATCTGGTTGTCACATTTTAACACATGCGGCTTTGTTTAATTTTGTTAGTTTAGGGAATAATCGAAGGAAATAACTGTAGAGGTAAACAAAGATTAGAAAATATGAAGGAAATAATTTTAAGACGTAGATTGTAAGAGATATGTAGAGATGAAGAGGTTAGCGCCAGATAGGAAGGGATGGAAGATTGTTGGATCAAACCAGTTGAAAGACTGATTGCACAAAAAAGACCACATTCGAAATATAGAAATATGTCTAAAAACGAGAGTATTTAAATCCTAAGTAACTACTGAATAAATTAATGAGTCACAAAAATCATAGGGCCATCGCTTAGGTCTTGTGTCATGATACTATGCAAAACTCATATTTTCCGCATGAGAAATTCATAAAGGTGTTCTTTTTTGTAATACTATTTCATCACCGTTAATAAACATTGAGTTACGGGAAAAGTTTTGTAACAACACAAAAAGTACACTGTAGGTTCACTGTAATAATAATACTAATTTATTCAAACCAACAATTTGAGGCGAAACTGCTTGGTACGGAATATGATTAAAATAAATAATTCATAATGAAGACGTAATTACAACAAAGAATAATCAACAAGTAACTCATAACTTTATTTAAATAGAGTGTAATGAATTTTGGAACAGTGTTTTGGAGTGAATGACATTAAATAACCAGCATAGCGAATGAAACTTAAAGGAAATTCCGGGAAGCAAGGCCGGTTGCAAAATATTTAGACGAACAGTGTGGAGAAATAATTTGTTAGTTTCATACCCACGAGGACAATATATTGATTTAGGACTTAAAAAGAACTTTTTAAAACTCTATGTGTGGATCACAGCACTTTATGGAAGCGAAGCTTGGACTTTAGAAATACCAGGAAGAAAGAAAGCTGAAGTATTTGAAATGTGGTGCTACAGAAGAATGCTGAAAATTAAGTGGACAAGCAAAGTACGAAATGAACGAGTTTTGGAAATGACGGGTGAGGAAAGAAGTTTGTGGAAGAAGCTTACAGAAAGAAGAGGCGGGATGGTAGGTCATATTTTGAGACATGCTGGATTGGTTAATTTGTTAGTGGAGGGAACAGTCGAAGATAAGAACTGTAGAGGAACACAGAGATTAGAATATATGAAGCAGATAATTGAAGACGTGTGTTGTAGGGGGTATGTACCGATGAAGAGGTTAGTACAAGATAGGAAGGGATGGAGGATTGCATCTAACCAGTCGAAAGACTGATGACATAAAAAAATGTACAAGGCATATACTGGCGATGAGTCCTGGAAAAGTAATTAGTGGAAGAATTAGAAACGGCATGTGGAAGAGAGAAAAGAACTATGATAATAAATAAGCAATTGCTTTCAGCCATAAGAGAGTAGGAAAATTTTCGTTTGTGGGTAGGGGAGTGACGGACTGGAACAAGTTGCCCAATTAGTTAATGAGCGGTATATTTTAGAGTGTGGAGGATAATAAGATAAAAATATGCATGATTAGCAAGTAGGTACGTATATAGGGAAATTACCACCGCAGCATTAGATCAATTACACTTATTATTATTAATTAGCTTTTCCCGGCATGTGTTGCAATGCCTATTTTTATTTCATAAGTGGATACGCATATAGAAAATAGACACATTAACATGTACCAATTTTTATCCATTAAATTAAAATTGAAAAAGATTATTCTTGTGCTTGGAGTTATAGAATATTTTCGGTTTTCCGTCTTTTACAAAACCGGAGAACACAGCGTTGCTCTGCAGGTGGTTATACAAGTTTTGATGTGTTATCCCTTTTGATCGGAATTGCGTAAACATTTTGCATCATGCACTTTCAAGGTATTCGTGAAAAACTGAATCGTTTCATGTGTAAATTTTGTTTAAGAATGGTGATGGGTAACAGAGGGTGGATGTTTGTAAACCTAATGTAGGCAATACATTTCTCTTTGTTTCAAAGTATTCGTGTGCAGTGTTCTACCGAAAATCTGATGAAAACTGTGAGTTTCTACTTTTGAAATTAAGATGGGTGGGAGTAAAGGGTGAGAGGGGTTGGATTCTTGTAAGCCAAATGTAGACAGTACTTTTCTGTTTGCTTTTAAGTATACGCGTGGTAAGTTCTTTCAGAATTGGATAGAAACTGTAGCTTCGTGTAAAGAACATTAACAAAAATTAATGGGGGGGAAAGAGTGGGAGGGGGTTAGGGTTCTGAAAATCAAATTTAGACACTAATTTTCTGTTGTTTTGATGTATACGTGTGCAATGGACCATTGAAATCTGTGGGTATGTATAAAAAACTTTTACAAAAATAAGGTGGTGGAAAGGGGGAGAAGGGTAGGGTTTCAGAAAACCAAATGTTGACACTATTTTTCTGTTAATTTTAAAGAATACTTGTGCAAATTTCCGTCGATATTGAATAAAAACTGTGGGTCCGTGTAAAGAACATTGACAAACTTTAAGAGGGTGGAAAGGGAAAGAGGGGATGTGTTTTCACAAACCAAACGTAAACAGTATTTTTCTGTTTGTTTTAAAGTATAGGTGTGCAAAGGACCATTGAAATTGGATGAAAAATGTGGGTTCGTATAAAATTGAGGGTTGTAAAAGGGGAGAGGGGGTAATGTTTTAGATTTTTTCTGTCAACAATCTTCGCACGTGTACTTAAAATAACTCACCAAAGTTTCAGCGTAATCGGATGAATGGTATAGGAACGCATAGAAGACGAAAATACAAGCAAATAAACATCCATTTTTTGTAAATATGATATTAATAACGAAAATTGTGGTTAAAATGAAAAATAAAAGTACACGATATTTCAACAATAATTTTGGGGAGAAAAAACAAAGGCCTATTGAAGCACATTATCTGGCATTTGCGGATGATTTCGTTATCCCTTTAGGAAGTTTTAAAAATTCAAAAAATATAAATTAATATTTTGGAAGAAATAATCAATAAAGCTTGTTTACGAATCTCTGTGTAAAAAACCAAATTTATTACAAACATAAAAGATTCTCCAAAATTTTTAATGGCAGACATTGGCCGAATTGATAGGGTAAAGGATTTAAGATATTTGGGTGAGATAATTCAAAGATTTCTGTAAAATAAAACACGCGCAAAATGGAAAGAGTTATGGTATTACTAAAAATTTTTACAAGAAAAAATAGAAAAAATACCTGTCTAGAAATCTTATATACCAGAACACTGAAAAATAACAGAATTAATCAGAGAAAGGAGGATACTATTTTTAGACACATACATCACATAAGGACTTATAAAAAGATATTTAAATATTTTTGAGAGAAACAAAACAACTATAAAATGGATTCAAGAGATCAAAAAAGATTCGAAACGAAATAATATCAGTGAATGAGACACTGGGAAGAGAGACTTTTCTAAAGCAGATACTCAATATGGCAGGATTCCAGAGCAAAACGGGGAACAGGACGGATGCAAAGTGGTTTGAAGAGAGAAAGAGGAAACACAGTGCAATAATGAAGGAGTACTGGTGCGAATGAAAGATAAAACCAGAAATGTTGAATTGAAATTGGCGCGTGGTTCGTAATAGGTCTTAACGAATGGAAGAACAATAACGAAAAAAAAAAATGATAAAGGAGAAGCAAATGGGGCAAGCAGTGGATGATATTCAGATAAGAAGTATGCTTGTAGTCACCTCACAGAATTGGAAGGACGCAGAGAAGTTCCGTCGTTTGTCAAGGCCATTAAAATTCCTGATCCATCTCAGTGGCTTTCGCTGCGTTTCGTGACCATGATAACAAAACGTGCCTCGTTCGCGGTGTATGAAATACAGAAGTCTGTTAGAGCCATTACGATGGTAATATATCAATGTTTATAGGGAAGTAAATTAGGAGCACAGAATTTAACGTCAATCGTATTCGATAAGTAAGGCAATTCACCGTAATCTGAACGTTTCTATGCACGCAACGAATATTAACATACCGAATCACATTTGATGAGATTCGTTAGTTACCAACTTATGGAAGCACGGGATGAAAAATATTTTCCCTTTCTGTTTCTTTGTTTCAAGCATTGTGGTTGTGCTTTTGTTCCGGGGCTTCACATGCTCTTTCTGTTTAAATCAGACATAAATTATACGTCTAGAATTCTGCAATACTAACAACAACGTAAGAAACAATAGATATGGCCTGTTGCTTCATTGCATATATTGCCAAATGTTTGTGAACATACGAAACTGGTTATTAGTAAAGAGATTTTTATAAACTCCCACCTCCAATGACCTCACTGGTTATCAGATTTATACGTCATGTACCCCAAAATGTAGCCAGAATATAATTAATCATGGATAACTCAATTATCGTTTGTTATCGAGAATTGGTGAAAGTGCAAAATCGGTTTAAATAATCATTATATTTCTCCAAATAGCTTTAAATCCTTCAGGAGGGAAAACTTGTATCATTTAACTTGTTAATTTTTCAAGCGATTGTTCCTTCGGTGTTTTATTACCAACATTTTTTGTTTGTTGTTTACTCCGTATAATGCAATTAAAATAATGTTTTCCTTATCAAAAAAAGTTTATTTTATTTGCGCTAGATGTCGTAAACTGTAAACAAAATCCATAATATGACTCATTGTATGAATGTTCAAACTTCTGGTACAATGCTGCGAAGCTGTCGATTTCTGCTGTGACCCTTGAAATTCATTTATATTGGTTAATGTTCTATATTTTGAAAAATCTTTTTCTCTGGACTAACAAACTGGTTTGGTGTTGTTGCTCATCTTGGTTAAATCTCAACAGTAAAATGTGATTAAAAACAGATTTCACCTACAAACCTTATGTTACTGCATTGAATTACCTATGATTGTGTGGTGAAAGTGTCCTTTCGGTTAATATTCCTTAAAAATTTGAATTAAATGACCTCAACTAAAAATGCAAATCATGATTACTGGAAGCCAATTAGATTGTTTCGAAGGAACTACAGAAAATGAATGAAAAAGAGAGGAGCAAATAAGTAAACAGTTCGTAGTCTATAAATATTAGACAACAAGAAAAAATAATCGGTTCGCTTGTCACTCCAGTCTAATTTACCCTCACTGAATAATACTAATGATAAAAAAAAATCCAATATTTTTCTTGTTAATTAGGTTAGGTTAGATCTTCAGGGCAAGTTAACATCGGTACCATTAGCGCTTTTCCATGTCTAAAGTTTGTTGAGTTGGGTACTGAATCTGTCAATATCTTCTGGAGTTATATTACCATTTAGAGATAATAATTCAGTAAACTGATGAAATTTTCTTTTCAATACATTATAACGCAGTTGCCAATAAATAATGACACACAGAACACTTTGGTAACCTATAAGAGTTTTATTAGCTCCTTGAAGCTGCAAATCAACAACATTAAATCTACTTAAAAAACTCAACAAGTCAATTAAATTAAAAAAATCGAAAGTGTTTCAGTATCGGACCAAACCCGTACCACCCACCACGAAAGTTGGAACGACTACTAATCATCCAAGAATGAATCCTTGCGAGAGTGTAAACGACAGTGCGTGTCAGTGCTCGTGCACGATGCGTGAGTAGAGGAGCGAGTGTAAATTCGACATAAGAGGCGTCAAGAATACAAAACGTCCGCAAGGTAAGGTACTAACAAACGCCCACAACAGTGATAAAACGCCCACAAGCAACCACATCCATACAAAATTGCTCCTGGGAAATTGGAGCAGAAGTGTAACAAATAAGTTAAAATCTGACTCTGCCTCCATAACTATAGTGCGTTCAGTTAAAGGAGGTGACTCAAGGTCGACTCCCACTCCGTTGACCTTACTCCTACAAGCGAAGGGGAAATAATCTCCTCTTTTAAATTGTCATTTGCGTATATTATTATTATTATTTTTTTATTTATTTATTTTGTTACAACTTTTTACAGCCTAACATCTAGTATCTAAATTAGGCCATATTTACAGTAACAATATGATTAAGTTGTTACATAGATTTCCGCTACCTGGCGAAATCAAGTGAATTGTTGTTTACAGTTAGAGTACTGTTGTAAGTATAGGCATTTTATTACAAAAACTTAAGTGCTTGACTACATTTAGGTTATTTTTTTTTAAATAAAAGAAAACTAATATTAGTAACATAACCCCTTAATTAACCCACCACCACTAGTTTATTACAAATTTTACTACGCTACTGCTAACTATAAAATAAAAGTCAGTTTTCCTAGGATAGATCTTCAGCGGGATCCACGTCCTCCGGAATTCCTTGAGGTCTGGCCCATCAGATGCGGTTATGCGATTTCTGGAATGACCAAGACCGTCCAGGGTCTTCAGAGGGGTCGCCACCGGCTTCCGGTGGCTGTGAATCCCAAATCCTATTTGGGTCAATACGTGCTGAGGAGGTGTATTACATCTCCTTTGTTCTATCAAGTCACAATTTGTTTCCTCTTGTACAGGGCGTTCGCCGGGAAACGCAACCCACTGTTAGCGCTACAAGGAAGAAACTGCTCCCGGCGAGCGAGCGGTCAGTTTCCGGCATTGTTCGACCGTCGGCCGCGGACTATTTCATAATAATTACGCTTCATAAACTACATAAACTTGTATGTGCTAAGCATTTAAATGTGACGTAATTCATTAGCTTACCTTATAAAAGATGCTGAAAGTGTTGACCCTCTTGTGTAATGCACATTTCACATCTTCTGAACATATTTCGAGACACACGCTGCCCTAACTGACTTAATGATTTTTTGGGTGACTGTTCTAGTCGAAAAGCGATATCGTCAATTTTCTCCTCTGTGAGAATACGGTTGACCGACAGTCTCTTTTTGTTAAAAAATGAACCCGTTTCTCTTACTTTTTTAACCAGACGCAGAATTGTTGATTTAGCTGGCAGTAAAGCGCCAGGAAATTCGCGACGAAATTTACTGCGACACTTTTTAAACGACTTCTTCTTCACATATGTACGTAGAGAAATATTCTTTGTTGCAAACTGTAACGTACCATAATTTTACTCACACTCAAACACGGTACAGATTAATAAGAGTATGAAGCCCCAAACCAGCCAAACCGCAAAGAAACGTTTATTCACAACACTGATTAATAAGAGACTGAAGTCACAAACTATCTACAATGCAAAGAAACCGTTCTTAACAATGTAAGGGTCACTGCACTGCACTGTTGGGGCAGCGGAGGTGTTAAACAGTGCGGTGATTCACGGTGCCGTGTGGCGGAAACTGCTGGCGCGACTGACCGAGCAAGTTGCCGACGGCAACAGACAGGGAGGGTAGCGTTTTCCGGCGAACGCCCTGTATTAATTTCTTTTATATCTTATGTAAGGAACTTAATTTGATAGCTGTCTCCTTTCCATTTTACTGCCACATCATTTTAATTTTTTCAAGTGAGAATAATAAACATTAATAAAGTATAATAATAGTCTCTTTTTCCTCTTCATCATGGCATGCAACGCTTGGCAGTCAATGCCCGCGCCGCTTAGTAGGCATTATGCCTTCCTGCTGATGTAGTAATGCTTTTTCAGGCTATCCGCCGCATACCATAAGCTGACTAAGACTTGAATGCAGCGAAATGTTAAGGAGAAAGAAGTCTTTGACTACGGTATCGTTTACTGTTATGTTTCGTTGTGTAACACGCACTTCAACAAAAGTCTTTAACTACAGTATCAATTATTATTATGTTTCGTTATACAATACGCCCTTCAACAAAACAAATATTCTCTCTCTTTTTTTCTCTCTCTCTCCTTTTTCCTACTCTACTACAAAATAAACTACTCTACTGTTAATTAGGGATACTGTAATAATTGTCGGTCGGAGGGATTATAGGTCCAGTATTTGAGGAACGGCCAGCATTTGCGTATATGGACACAGCGGTCTGCTTGTGAGGGTAGGTAATGGAATGGGGAGGTGAGGTGAGGAGCGGGGCAAGGGTAACATGGCCTTGAACAGCCAGTCAAAAGTGAACGGAGTATAACAAATCCGGTTCAAACTATTGTGAGGCCTCCACCCTCCAACATTTTTCTTGATTCACATTAATTACAGGTGGCTGGCTGGTGTTTACGTAGTTCACAGATGCTGCTACGACGAAAAGAATATTCTCACGAATGGTTGCTGCCTGCTTATTTGTTAAGTGTCTGTTGCCTCGAAGTACTTTGGCATGACTCTTTGTTCGCGTGGTTTCTCTCATAGCTGGTACAATTTCGCCGCCTTTTTAGAGGTACCTTACTTTGGTGCTCCCTGGTGGAGGATATTTAAGGGACGATTAGGTCACCTGAAGATGACAGGGCGGCTAATGACAGGAAAGCGCCCGCTACCTGTTCTGATATTCCACCGTATTGATTGCCTGCGCCACGGGGCCTTTGATGTCGATAGCCGTGCACGTGAGAGAGACAGGGGGCTGTTTCCGATACGGCTTACAGGCGGTGTCACCTGATAAGCCTGGGCGATGAGGCGCCACGTGATATGCCTGTCAGCTTAGCTAAGCAGCAATACAAAAAACAACACCTTCCGCCGTCATTATTAGGGGATCTGTACCAAAAGTGAAACGAGCCTCCATTTCTGACCATCTACTTCATCCCCGGCTGAAACAGACCTCTTAAACAGTTTTCAAATTCGCTGTGTTTTGTTGACCCAAATTTTTATTTTATGGTTTTAAGCCTCGTCGACGTTGAGGTCATTAGAGGTGGGAAAGGGTTGGCGGCAAGGAACGTGAAGTAAGTTGGTCATAGTCTTTTATCTCAGCATTCGTTTAGAGTGATTTCTGAAAAAAAAAATGGAAAACTGAAATCTGAATAGCCGGACGGGTATTCGAATCCGCATCCTCCAGAATGAGAGGCCAAAGAGTTACCGTTCACCCACGACGCTCGGTCCAAAATCGTATTTAGTGTTTTGTAAAGTTGAATTCTCGGAGGAGGGTATTCCGCGAAAGTAAACTGATTATAGGTGTTAAAAGTTCGCTAAGTAGAGGACTATCATGAGTGGTTGTTAAATTCAATATTTAATTAAAATTGCAATGGAGCGCACGCTCCGTTGGCAATTTCCCTACACACCCATCTTCCCCCTTTCCTGCACACACCGAAATTTGCCCTCTATTAATTTTAACTTTCAACTTTATTGGTAAATTATTAATCATTTCTCTTGGTAACTTATTCCAATCCCTGACACCCTTACCTTAAAAAGATAATGTTCCTACCCCCTTGTACCTGAAATCGGGTGCCAGCTTGTGGTCATGGTCATCTTTTCCCTTCCATGTATTACTCTTAATTCTTTCACCAATATCTTTCCATGCGTCATCACCAATATACGCCTTATACACTCCCACGACCCTCTTTACCCTCCTCCTGTCTTCCAATGAATCCAATTCCAGCTCTTTTATCATATTTGTCACTGATTGCGGTAATTTCAATAAACAAATCTAGCAGCCATTTTTTGCACCTTCTCCAACTCCTGTATTTGTTACCCAAAATGTGGGTCGCATACTACACCACCATATTCAAGCAATGGTCTGACCAAAGTTTTGTAACCCAATTCCTTTACTTGTCTCGTACATCCCCTCATCACTCTCTCCAACAAG
Source organism: Vandiemenella viatica (assembly GCA_031002005.1). NCBI lineage: Eukaryota > Metazoa > Arthropoda > Insecta > Orthoptera > Morabidae > Vandiemenella > Vandiemenella viatica. The sequence continues at coordinate 251,649,385 of CM061919.1, forward strand.
TGCAGGATGTTGAAACCTTTTCCTACTGCCTGTCCCATGTGTCCTGACAACTTTAAACCTCTTTTGCTACCAGGTCTTTCTCAAGAAAATTGTTGTATACGGATTTGAGATTTGTACCAAATATTGAACGTGACCTCGAGTGTAGCTGCGGGCGTGGAGGTGCCTCTACACTGCGTCGGGGAGGTACGAGGTTCGAGTCCTGCTCCCAGCGTACCGGCCGTACTCACTGCGGATTTCAGGCGGGTTTCCGCAATCATCAAGGCAATTGCTAGGAAGGTCCCCAATCTCCGCCTCATAAACTATACGTTTCACAAACAAAAATACACTTACCATACAGAACATAGTTACACGCTTAGCAGACACATGGCAATATACCGCTGTAACAGCCACATCTATGGACAGAGAATACGGCGAAAGAATTCGAAGATGGTCGAGCATCTTCATAATTAACCTAATATTTGAGTTTCTTTATTTTTGGTTTGAAATTTTAATCTGAAGGTAAATTATATTAACCGATACGCAAACATAAATAGGTAGCCTATGGACAGAGAATAAAGCGAAAACATATTCGTGCGTCATCGGATCACCGAAGATGGCCGGTTCCTAACTCAGTTTTGTCTTTGGACACCGTGAAGAGGTTCCACTTATCTGTGTGACGTCACTGCGTGACAGGCATCTTTACCAAAGTGATCCTTTCACCCTTCCACCCAGTGTGATTCACTGAGGGGAGGAACTGAGTAGCTACCCGAAGCCTAACCGGGTCTCAAAGGCCCGATGTGCCTAATCTGTTGCAATCTTTCTTGGAGATGTGTAACATTGTGTTATGTACCATAAGTGTGTGTTTTGTTTGTGAGATGAGTAGTTTGTGAAGCAGAGATTGGGAACCGTCCCAGCATTCGCCTAGATGAATGCGGGAGACTACCTAAAAACTGCAATCAGGATGACTAGTGCGCGCCGACCTGGTCACGTGCCCGGTCTGGTTGTATCTCCCCGATCCAGTGTGTTGCGCCCCAGCGCACTGAACCACCGGATGCCACCTGTCCTTTTGTTATTATTGATGGCGCTTCATCAGAACTTTATTTGAAAGGGTTTACGTTTTCCGTTTGACGGAACGCGGGGCCTAGCATTGATCCGCGGGGTACAGTGGCCGCTGAAGCCTGAGTTAAACAGTATTTGTGTTGTAAGGCCGAAACCAATCAGCGAGGCTCGTCGTCACACGTCATAATAACACGTGACGCGGTGGCGAGCCGAATTATTTCCCTTGTCAATACGTAATGGAATTGAGCATTACTCAATTTGTACAGCATTCCCTCCTCGTATTTTCGTCCAATTGGAAAACACAGCGATAAATTCACGCAGTTTTACTCTTTTTCGAAGATATCTGCAGATACGCTATTGAAATTAATATTCGATGAAAATTTCAGAATCCAGCGATGAGTTGAAAAACAAAAAAGCCATGGTACGCTTGTTTGTAGCTTAATCCAGTCGTTGGTCATTGGATAAGTTTTTATAAACAAAGCGCAAGTATTTGTTAACCCACGAAAGCTGGCAGCAGTGTTTACGCATCTGTGCGGTTTCATCACCTGTGACTGCTATCTAGCGTACTTCCACACTTCCGATTTCGAAATATCAGCGAAACTGAACACTTTTTAATCCTGTGAGTCTGTTGTGATTGTTTTTGCTGTCGATTTGTTAGGAACAATTTCTTTGATGAAAGGTTACAAGTGTAAATTTAATAGTAACAATTATAAAGTATGAATGTAGCGAATATACATTGTACCTGTATGTTGTATGCAGTTCCGCATATCGTATTATCTGTGACTGTCTTTATGGGTGCTATGGTTGTTGTAAAAGAGGTTCTTTTCAGTAGAGACAGACGAATGTTGTTATACTGAAGTTGAAAATGTTACATTGATGAAAAAGAGGAATTTTGGTTTCAGCAGCTTATAATGCTGATGCGTTATGAATGCTTGGTATAATATTCGATATAAGTAAGATGTATTCCATTACAAGTGAGAAATCTGTTGCAAGTCTTGGAGGTTTTCTGCCATCGTCGACAAACTGGCGTGGATTGGAGGTTTAATGGTAGGCGGAAAATTACATTAATGAAAAAATGCACTAATAGACCCCTACCACCAAACTTACACGCTACAGAAATTTTGCAAATATAAACTAAGAATTATTGCAATATTGACAAAAACATGTGTAATTCTACAACACTCCACCAAATTAATGAAAATCGGAGTTGGGCTATTGAATATCACACAACTCTGAAAATTTTCAATAGTCTTGAAGTTGCAACCCAATTTACCTTATATATATATATTTATATGGCATGCGCTACTTAATGACAGCCAGTTCAATGTGACTATCATGATTTTATCCAGTGTATCAGTTGTTTCTGTTGCTACTATGTATGGACACTGCAGGACGAATCCGACATTAACGCACGACACATCCATGCCCTCGGCCGGACGCGAACCGGCGACATTCGGCACGCGCAGCCAGTATGCCCCTAGGCTACCTAGGTCGACAACAATTTTTTTTTCATATTTTGTTGTATAATTTGAAGTCAGAAAATTAAATACACCTTACAATAATGATTCCCATGACAGCCGAACTGAAAGAGGCGTGGAATGATAAAGTCGAATCAAAATTTGTTGCTCAAACGTCAGAGAGTTGAACGTCGTATATACAGGGTATCCCACAAACTTTAAGAGGAGGCATCAAAGCAGTTCAGAATTACAGAGGAGCCCACGACTGGAAACGGCACCGATCGTCGCTAGGCGGCTCTGTTCAAGAGAACGCAGGAGAGGAAATATCGGGTTTCCTCATTAGAGTTTATCGCACCTTTCTTCCGGGCTTACTGCCACGAAAAGCGAGACGCAACATGTGGTTCCAAAGCCGTGCCTTCCCCATTAAGGATTGAGTGTTCGTCAGCATTATTATCACCGGTAGATTGGACGGGGTGGATCGGTTGCCTGGCCCCCCACGCTCTCCGCATTTAAGCAGTTTCGATTTCTCTCTGGGAAGAGGGGGGGGGGCGGGTGCTCTCAGATCGGCAGTATATGTGCGAGGTTCTAATTAACTGAACAATGATTGCCCGCTGAGGGCGATATGTATGGCCCAAAATATCGTCTAGCGTGGTATTGTGCTATCTCCTCTCTTTACTGCATATTAGTAGGTCTATATTCTATTATAAATCAAAGTATCTGGATTTTTCTAGAACAATTACGATTTATTTATACGCCCTCTATCAATACATTGTTTTCTTCACATTCATAAAACCATATATTCAATACTGTCGATCTACACAAACATCACTCTCTCCATCATTTTTTCAATCATACTCTCGCTCCTTCTCGGCTAGGCGGCCATTAAGCTTATGCAATCTTACCAACTTTAACAAACGAAATATAGCAAAAAAGCACTTAAAATTACCCCAAGTTCTATACGTACTACTACACTGTGAGGTCTTCTTTAAACAGTAGTACATGTATTATTTACAAACTTATTCACACTAATATTCCCAATGGCTGGTGAAGTGGGACCTCACATATGAAACACCTGTCGATTCTGAAATTGATCTCGTAGAAAGAATCGTCTGCGCTGCCGTTGATATCCAAAAAAATCCAGATTTTTTTGACCGTGGCCGCCAATCTACGGTCCGATTGTGGAATGGATGGAAAGAGTGGAAACCACGAACATCATATATATTATTCGAAAAGGTGTTCTTTTTTTGTCACAAGCCATTTTCTCCCTTCATACATTACCGAAATCGATAATTGAGGTATCATTTTAAAGATTAAGGTATCCACTTTGGTCACATCATATTTTAAGAAAGTAATTTTTCCAAATTCAACCTTTAAAGGACAAAAATGTCAATATTAATATAATACGATTTTTTTGTACCACGAACCATTTATCTCCCAATATTACTAACCGAAATCGATAAATAAAGTACCATTTTAAAGATTAAGATCTCAACTTTGTTGACATCATATATTAAGAAAGGAATTTTTCCAAATTCGACCCTTAAAGGGCAAAGGTATCAATATTTTTACAACGCCTTTTCGTGTTCCGAGCCATTTATCTCCCTTGATATCTAACCGACATTGATAAATGAGGTATGATTAAGAACTTCGCTGTGGTTACAACATATTTTGACAAAGGAATTTTTCGGAACTTTATTCTTAAAGGGCAAATGTATTATTATTTCCATATCGTGTCTTTTTGTTACGAGCCATTTATCTCCCTTGATACCTAACCGAAATCGATAAATGAGATATCATTTTAAACAGTAAGGTCCCCACTCAGGCAACATTATAAATTAAGAACGATATTTTTCGGAATTTGACCCTTGAAGGAAAAAAGTAATAACGGCGAAACTGTGAAAATCGCGCGTTTGAGACAGTTCAGATCCAAGCTGCTAGATAGCAGCAGCATATATCACATAGGTATTTATAAAATGCTTCACTAATATTGACTTTTGTTACGCACCTGTTACACTAAACAAATAAAAAAATTGCTACAAATGAGGCAATTCTTTTTTCATCCTATTAAAAACCACCAACTTTACTATTCACCGTATTCGCGAAATTTTCGCACGTGTCATATAGTCTGTATTAATATTATAAATACGAAAGTAGTTCTGTCTCTCCGTCTGTATGTTACGTTTTCAAGACAAAACCGCTAAAATCTGGTTGAAATATGACAAGGAAGAACTATGTGTCATTAGGAAGGGATAAATAACATATTTGTTTCATGATATTTTGAAATTTAGCCGATGAGTGACAAGCAGATGGATCGCGTGTGTGTCTGTAATGTTATATGGGGTCACTCAGGTTTTGTTTCTCTCGCAGACAGTTTGTGTATGATATTAGCAAAGGACACCAAACCGAAAACGTTTTTTGCAAAACAGTATTGAAAAAAGATATCCCCAGAAAGTGATATAATTTTAAATCAATTTTAAACTGTAGGAGGTAGTCTCCAACAGATAACCTCACCCCCCCCCTTTTAATTTGTTCCAATTTTCAAAGATACAATTGGTGTTCCTCATGAGATGGTTTCCGCATCGTATCATCCCATCTCTGAGCTTTTTGGGACACTTTTTATGTAAATTACAGCTTTCTATATCCAATTCTAACAATAAAAATATATGTCCTCGCGTGCCTACACCCGGGTGATGCAATAGTTTCGTATACCATTACGAAATTAAATAAAGGTTTTCCCGTAATTTCTGTCCTGTGTCCTTTCATTTCTTGTACCTCCGCTACTACTTTTCAATAACATTTCCAGTCAGGAGTCCCCATGCAATTCAGTTTCGTTTTGATGTTCTCCAATTCTATTTTAAGTTTTTACTTTGTTCCTCTGATTATGGGATGCATTGTTTTTATGAATAGGGCAGTGTGTCTAAGTCGAGGGTCTTGCCATAAAAACCTACACCACAATAATGCTCCACACTATCCACAACACTTCTTCCACCTACAAATATAGCCGCTGTCTCTTCCTCTAGACCAGTGAGTTCCAGTATTCGATCAGATGAAATGCAATATCTTGGTTTAATAAATCAAATCATCCGTGCAATAGATTTATTTCGACAATCTCTGATATAATGTACTGTACATGCCTCCCAACGTTTCCCGACAGTTATCAACTTGAAATCAAGCAGAAAATGACGTAGCGCATCCACTGCGCGGTTTATTAGGTTCCCCAACAAACAGTAGCAATCACTTGACAATGGCGACAGAGCACTGATCGCCGAAACGTAGTGTTTTGCGAATGGACTTAATTTCTCTAGAAACGTCTGTTCAAATTACAACACAGAGAAAGAGTTATTTCTTCAATTATAAACTCTGCGATACTATTTGTGCTGATTCCCGGCAATTCTACCTACTTTAAACAATGACCCTGAATTTGGTAATGTAATTTTTACAGGTTCCTGTGCCATGATTTCCTAATTTTTAACAGAAGAAAAGTGTTTTGCCAGTTTTAGAACTCCTTCCCATCTATTGCACGCAGAGAAAATCACATAGAAAGAAACGGGGACGAACAGAGATAAAGAGGTAAAATAGGAAAGTAATATACTAAAGAAAGTACAATAATGGAAAATCATAAATGACGCGTAACAAGGAAATATATCTAGAAATGAGAAAATAAACGATAAAACGAAAAATACAGTCATATTTTTTAACGTAATTTGGAAACAGAATTAATATGAATGATTGAGGAAAAGGACAATAGTATGATTAAAAATACTTGTTCATGATTAATAGATTTTCGGGGTATGCCACGTTGTGTATTTCATAATCTGAGCTTTCGGCTGGAACCCTACAGCCTTCGTCAGAGATACTCTTTATATTGACATAGCAACGAGCGCCAAGCATCACAGAATAAAAGACCGCTATCTTCGTCGTCGTTGTTGGTATTCTTTAAAATTTCTCCTGCCCGAAGCTCAGATAGTGAAATAAACAACGCGGCATACCTCCAAAATCTATTAATCGTTAACAAAGACGGCCGCGGAAGCCTTAGGAATTATTAAAAAATACTTGGTTTCTAAAAATCAAATACGCCCTAAGAGAACCGAAAATAACGGAGGATAAAGTAATAGACAGTGATGTTTTCAGAGACAGAAAAAATTATTTTTGTAGTTAAAGGCAAAAAAGATGACATGAAATGTGTAGACAGATGACAGAAGAGAACAACTGCGGGGGGGAAAAACCGTAACTTTCACGGTCTTTGGTGTTACAGAATGAGAAACTAGTGCAAATAGAGAAAGAAGAGAAACAACGTTGTTCTGCGGTGTCAACAGTTGGCCAGAACCAATAAAAGCAGGGCCAGCCTTTGGAAAAGTCACCAGGCAATCTCCTACACAATACTGTCTGATGTTGTTTGTGTGGCTCGCCGACAGTAGGAAGACCTCCGACTGCAGACGGCCAGATGATGTGTGCCGTGGCAGCTGACGGGCTGGTCCGCAGTGCACGCGCATGCGCACTCGCGTTTTGGTAACGATCGCGCGGCGCTGCGGGGCGGCCTAGCTTCAGGGGACTGTTCTCGCTTTCCGACGGCTGCGGTAGCCAGTAGTAGGCCTACACCTACACCCTACAAATACTCACCTTACCGACATGGAGACTCGAAATGAACCTCGAATTTGCTGCTTCACTAAATCCATTTCAATATAATTAACCAATTTTTCTCTATATTACAACAAACTGACTCTGTGGGGTCTGGAAAGAACTCAATTTACAGCAAAATAATTACATAAAAATTAGACATACTCGTATATACCAGAAAATACACTGTCACAGCATAATTTGTGTATTATTACAGAAGATAATGCGAAATATTTTGCACAAATCTTTCATATGAATTCGTCTGTTGAGTAGAAATAGTTGTCAGTTAATTATTCTTTTAATTTTCATGAATTTTTGTATATTTGACCCCTTTTTTAACTAATAAAATCGACTTTTAAACGTTGGGAAAATTATTTTTATTTTTCGTGTGATAACTGTGTAATTTAGTATTTATACAAATTTAAATGCTTACGGGATTATCACTGCGTTGCTATATTCTTAATTCTTCTTTTCCCGACGTTTCAACCAAGTCTTAGGTCTTCTTCAGGGGTCGTGTGTACAAATAAACAACTAGCCACGCCAGTCTCCAGAAGATCACAATATGTAGCAGATTCGGCACACGACCCCTGAAGAAGACCTAAGCCTCTTTTGAAACGTCGGGAAAAGAAGAATTAAGAATACATCAACGCAGTGATAATCCCGTAAGCATTTAAATTTGTATTGATATGACGCCTGCGAAAAGAACAAAATCATTTATAATTTAGTATTTGTTTCAAAAAACTTCTCTTGAAATGTTATCACAAACAAATTCTACTCCGATCAGCTCTTGATTCAACTCGCGAAGAATTTTCGTTATGACGGGAGCTAGTCTGTCACTAAGCCAGACCACTTGTCCGTACGAAATAACCACCCCCCCCCCCCTTCTCTATAAAAAGTTTTAACCCTAAATAAGGCCGGTTTAACAGAAAAATACTGTTAAAAAGTTTGTAACCAAAATCTTTCTTATGTGGCTACCGTATAAAATTGTTTTTTAAATTCAAGTTATTAGTAAAATCAACATAAAACAGATGAAGAAAAATAAATATAAAAAAAAGAAGTTCAAATATAGGGCCCAGTTTGAAGGTCACTAATTCTATCGATGCTTCTTGTGTGACAAATCTTCCGTCATTCCTATAGGGGCATCCGCAAACTATATGCTAATGACTTGATTCACAACTAGGCTATTCTCACCTTTCTCATTCAAGAAGTTACCGTGATTCGTCCTGATTCTATTTAACGGTACCCAGACATTGAGAAGGTAGTTAAAATGTTAGAGTATTATGATAGTAATAATTTCGTGTGGTCGTAATGACCTGGTGACTGGGTTTCTATTGGTTGTGCATTCCGTCCCTGTCGTAGTCGCCTTAATCTAACCCGGCTATCCATACCGGGTACGAAGGATCTACAATTTCACGTAGAATCCGAACTACGGAAGCGTTCTGGCGTACTTCACATGACACCGCAAGCAGTGACAGAGGTGAAGGTCGGGAAAAGGGTATTTGGAATTCCCCGCCGAGACAGGGATTAGAAGCAAGGACCTTTCGATCTCCAGTCAGGCGCCTTAACCACTGAGCCACCAGACCGCTCGTTTGAGTTGCCACCAAAGACGGAGTGCCACGTACATGCCAACCGATTTTTCCACTGAATGAGTCAAACTGTTTTGCTGTAATATCCGCTTTGTGGGAAAGAGACAACAGGAAAATGATGCGACCAACGTTGAGCCTCCCCTTGCGTTTATGAACTGACCGGTCGTTCACTGGAACCGAATTTCGCATTCGTCCGAGTAACTCCCGACCAGTTATTATTATTATTACTCCGCGATTCACTAAAAGTGTGTGGCAGAGGGTGCATTGCACCTATCCGAAAGGGTAATAGTATGGAAGGGATACACGGGATATGGCAGGAGGCGCTCATGGGCTTTTTTGAGGAACCATTCCAGCATTCGCGTGGAGTGATCTGGAAAATCCATGGAAAACCCAGATCAGGATGGCCGCAGAGCTTTATCGAAAGCTACTCCTGTCGGATTTTACGTTTACACGCCCGGTAAATCCTTTCTATTCCATTCCCTAATCGCTCGTGGAAAAAATGAATACAGAAAAGAATCGGTTCTGGCCCTGATTTCTCTTATCTCATTTTCGCGGTCATTCCGAGATATGAATGTTGCTGGTAGCAATATTTGTTTGCTGTCATTCCGAAATATGTCAGTCGTGAATTTTTCAATTCGCTTCTGTCGAGAACAAGGTCTTCGCAACCTAAGTCTTTCAACATCTCACTTCGCTTTCCCTCCAACTATATATACCTGTCACGAATCGGGCGGCTCTTCTTTGGACCTTCTCGAATGCCTCCATTAACCCCTTTTGGTGGGGACCCCATACAGAACAACAATATTCCAAGTGAGGACGCACTAGTGACTTATATGCAATCGATTTAACTTCCGGAGTGCATTGTTTTAAATTACGACCTAGAAATCGGAGCATACGATTTGCTTTTCCAGTTAATTTCTCGATATGCTCATTCCACGACAAATTATTACAAATTATTACGATTTAGCGGAATCTACCATTATAAGGACAGTACCATTAATTGTATGTTCAGATGTAAATGGTGTCACATTTTTACTTACATGCATGACTTGGCACTTCTTAGCGTTTAACTCCAATTGCCAGTCTTTACACCAGACAGTTATTTTCATAATATCGTCTTGTAACAAAGCGCAGTCTTCCTGGGTTTTCATTTCATGATAAATAATAGCGTCATCGGCAAATAATCTTTTCATCCACCTTATTACGTCACAAAAATCATTAATGTACATCAGAAACAACAGAGGCCCTATCACGCTTCCCTGGTTCGCCCGATTAATCTCGTCCACTGCAGTTGAATAATGTCCAACACATATTTCCGTTCCGTCATTGTTGCTTTGACACCAAGCGAACGGGGTGTTTTTATAAAATGTATAGTGACTTACATTTGTAAAAATAGACTTTACCTTGCCCTCGAGAAATGTTACAAGAGTCAGGGCAGTATTGAGAATGTGTAGACCCTTGGGCTGAACCTATGATGCGCGCCCTAACTTGCAAATATTTTGAAATTTAACCTCGCATTTTATGGCCATTTTCTAACTAAAATTCTAAAATAAACATTTTAAATTTGTTAGTTAACTGTGGAATATTTTACTATATCGTATCTAGAAGAATTGTTGAGATAAAATGATAACAATTGAAAACCATTAAGATATTTAATACAGTTTATTAGCATCGCTCTGAACAATTGTAGAAAAAGAGAAAGCGAGGTTCAGAGTTACATCCATGTTGCCAATTTCGCAAAAGCCAATATTTCAATTTTAAAAATAAATGAACATGGTAGGAAAAAACATGATACAAAAAGAATAATTATAAGTAACAAGCAAATTTTGTTTATGTGATATGGGTTCATAGGCTACAGCCTTTATAACTTATACCTAAATGCGGTTACGACAAGAATGATGATGTCTCATAATCGTTTGAGAATATTCCATTACGAAATTCTAATAATTGTCTTTATTGTACAAATTTTTAATAAAATAATTATTATAACTGCATAGACGCACTTGCAATAATTGTCCTTTCCGAACATATTTTTATTAAAATATATATAGTGACTGCGTACCACCATAGTGTATGATAGAGGTTGAAAAAATACAAATCATGATCAAATAAAAGATAATACATCCGACTAATCCCATTTCAATGGTATCGGTCCGTCACTTGGCCGGATTCGGTTGTAAACGGCCGAGCAGGTCCAGTGGACGTGTGACAATGGATTTACCTGTCTCGGGATTAGTCGGACATATTCGGCCGAACAGTTGGTCGGACGAATTCGGTGTAAGTGGACGACCGGCCTTAGAGCTGAAGACAGAATGTTGAATAGCCGTCAGCAGTTTAATCTCGGCGATGCTGTTTTCGTCTCAGATTGAGGAACAACGTTCCTTCCGAGCCGGACATAAAAGCCAGTGTTGCCAACGCCAAAGAAGTCCTACAAAGTGACGACCGTCGTAATGGCAACGCCATTTCCAAGAGCGGCAACAGCTGCTCCAGTTTGTGTGTCGAGTCAGCAAGTAGCCTGACCCTCGGTGGAAAACCTTCATCTCTGCAACTTACAGGGTCTGAGGTTTCTACTGTATTTAGAAAATATGAAGCAATGTGCATCAACGTATTCAATAAATACAGGCCAAGATTTAAACTCAAAATGGAAGGTAGCTACACATGGCTTCCTTAGGGGTCGATTCTTAGTTCTCCATTTTTAGTGACAAACACCAATTATTGCACACTCATACTACAAGATACTAAAGATATGAGGAGTCTCGGGGAGATAATAATGGTGAAAAAATTAGGAGTAATACAATAAAGGAAAGAGATTACAATGACCGCAAACCGGCGCTTGACTTCAAGCCTAACGGGGTTGCCCTGCAATAAATTACCAAGGGAAATAATGGACCGTTTAACCTGAAACTGTGAAAGAATTTAATGTAAAAGTGATGAAATGCGAATGTAGGTAAGTTAATAATTTGCCACCGCGGCTTTAGTTCCATCACAATTATTTTTCTCAGTTTTTAAGCCGTTTCTGTGTCCATTATCTGGAAGAAGTAATTTTTCTCACACCGAGAGTCAATAAGGAGTTTCGAAGGGCGTGAATAGAAATTTGACTAGCAGTACTGTGCAGAATTAGAAATTTTTCCCATGCGTTCATTCAATTTCCCTGAAAAAATTGGAGGTGTTTTTACATTATTTGATTGATTAGGGGATTATTTGTTTGATTTGTAACGTTGCCCAAGAAAGTTGAAGTGTTTTCTTTAATTTCGTCCTCATTAATCGCTTAGTCAGCAAAATTAAATTCGACACCATATGTTAGTAGCGTATAGTAGTAGCGTAAATCAATCTCGACAGTTAAAAATACTCGTTATTAACTGTAGAAGCGTTTGTAACAAGCAAATTGAGCTTGAAAGAGTTTAGCACAGAGGCAGATATTGTATTAGGTACTGAAAGCTGGTTAAAACCGGATATAAGTTCAGTAGAAATTTTTAACAATAGCATGAACGCTTGCCGTAAGGATAGGTTGCATTCTAATGGAGTTGGTGTATTTATAGATGTTATTAAACACCTGTCGTATAACGAAATAAATATCAATACGGTCGGTGAAATCCTATGGATTACACTAAACGTAGTTAGGACAAAATTTGTAATAGGGTCTTTCTATCGTCCACTAGATGCAGATATAGCTATTGCTGAGGCCTTAGCGAATAATATAAGTAATATAGCTCGTCAATTTCCGGATCATGCAATAATACTAGGAGGTGACTTCAACTTTCCGTATATCGACTGGACTTTAGTGGTGGCAGGGTTAAAGCATCCTGTGAAATTGTTCTTAACCTTTCTCAGATCTTCATCTTGAGTAGCTCGTCTCTGAACCAACGCGGTGACACAACGATAACGAAAACATTCTAGATATTCTCGTTACAAATAGGCCTGAATTATTCACGGACATTACTACCACCACGAGAATAAGTGATCATAAAGCTGTAATTGCTACAGTTAAATTAACAGCCGCGCACAAAAAGAAACAAGAAAGGATCGTTTACAGGTTCGATAGGCCCCAAAGAAGTATTTAAAAACGTTTTTGAGGGATAATTACGTTACCTTTATAGAAGCAAGAGGCTCGGTTGAAGAGATGTGGCTTCGATTCATGCGTATATTCAAGGAAGGTATGGAATTACATATACGGAAAAAGGAAAATCAGTGATGAGAACGATACCATGTGGTAAACACGTGAAGTTAAAAGGTAATTTAAAAAGCAAAGGAAGATACATGCATGCTCAAGAAGGACGATGTATAGGAGTGATTTAGAAAATTTAGGTGAGACAAGAGAATATGTTAAGAATGCGATGCGCGAGGCCTTTAATGACTTTCATTGCAATTCACTTTCCAAGAGCCTCAAAGAAAACTCAAAGAAATTTTGGTCGTATATAAAAAACGTTAGTGGTAGTGACAACAATATGCCAGTTCTACCTCTAGACGGTCGGGAAGTTGATGTCAGCCGCGATAAGGCTACCGTATTTAACACCGAAATTTCACTGACGAAAACATAGAAAACATCCCCGCTTTTCCACGGCGTGTAGAATTTGAGTAGGAACCAGTAGAAATTGATAGTGCAGGTATAATAAAGCAATCGAAGCTCCTGAAGTGGGTGAAAACGCCGCGTCCCGATGGTATACGCGGAAGAAATAGAACCATTTCTGTCAGATATATTTCGTATATCTTTAGAACAAAGAAAAGTACCTTCTGACTGGAAAATAGTGATTCCTATTTTCAAGAAAGGAGATCGGAGAGATCCTAGCAATTATCGACCCATATCTCTAACATCAGATTGCAGTAGAATTCTGTAGCATGTCATATGCTCTAACATTACGAAGTTTCTAGATAAAAACGAGTTACTTACAGCTAACCAACACGGATTTCGGAAGAACATATCGTGTGAAACGCAACTGGCCCTATTTTCGTGTGACGTAATGAAAGTTATCTATGCAGGATCACAAGTTGAAGCAATCTCTCGGATTTTCAGAAAGCTTTTGACTCTGTACCACACAACCGACTTCTAGCGAAGATTCGAGCATAGGCATATCGGATCAGATTTGCGAATGGATCTCGGTGACAACGTTGATTGCAGGATGCGATTGTTTGCTGATGATGCACTTATCTATAGGGAAATAAGGTGTTCTGACGATTGATTAGAAATTCAGGGTGATCTGGATGTTATTTCGGAATGGTGCCATAAACAGCAGCTTACACTTAACTGCAAAAAAGTGCTAGGTAATGCAAATAAGTAATAAAAAGACCCCGTTTGCTGACGAGTACAAAGTTAACAATTCAGTTGTTGACACGGTGGATTCTCTGAAGTATCTAGGTGTAACGGTACGAAGCAACATGAAATTGGACTAGCACATAACTTCCGCCGTAGGCAAAGCAAATTCTAAACTACGATTCATAGGTCATAGTTGTAATCCTCATACAAAAGAAATAGCGTACAAAACACTAGTGCGTCTGCATTTGGATTACTGTTGCGGAGTTTGGGATCCGTATCGTAATGGATTGATTGACACGATAGAGAAAGTACAGGAGAGAGCCGCTCGATTCGTGACCGTTAGTTACAGTCCTTATGTAAGTGTCACAGGTAGATACGTGGGTTAGGCTGGGATTGTTTGGCAGAGAGAAGACGTCGTTTTCGTTTGAATTTGTTGGAGAATATGCGAAAATCCTTCATTTACGAGTGCAACGAAATACTTCTTCCGCCAACCTATTTAGGTCGCAATGATTGGAGGGATAAGATTAGAGAAATAAGATGAAGTACTGATGCCTTTATGTATTATTTCTCTGTTCATTCTGTTCGGGATTGGAATGCACAGAATTAGAATTGGTGCTTAGCACCCTCTGCCACCCACAATATTTGTGAATTGATGTAGATGTAGATGAGGAAATGATCAAGGCGAGAGAGTTAAGGACTCGAATGTATTATTAGAAGTTCTTCTGAATAATTTCCTTCAAATATTAAAAGAATTCAGGCTAAAAATTTTAGTAAGGATAAAGGAGATTATTGTGGAAATTGTAACCAACAACAACAGTAACCATTAAAACAAAATTTTTGAAGAATTTTTGTTCATGTTCATTGATCCTAACTTGCATTAACCTCACCAGTGCAAAGTTCAGACGTTCAGTTACCTCTACAGTGAACGGGTCATTGTGAGTGGAATTTCAGAAGTTGGCAAGCGTGCCGTCTGGGTGGACATTACTCACGTCACTGGGGGAATGTGTGTGTTGCAGAGAGGCCGACAGCAGGCCCGCTGATACGACTGCCAACCTAACAAAGACAAATGTTCCCGCCGTCGCCAAGTTGACGGCGCAGTGTAAACGATTGTTTATGCAAAGTTTACAGCGGCGGCGCGCCCCAACAGAACTTGATGGAGTTGCCGGAGTGTTCCGCAGGGGAAGGAAAACGCTTTGGAAAACCTTGCACAGTAGAGTAAACAATATTCGCGGTAACGTTTTGCGTGACTGATTGCTCTTTAAGCGAGTCATTGTTTCTACCATTTTAAAGCTACACTAAAAACCATAGTGTGAAGGATGGGACCCTCCTGTTGTTGTTTTAGGCCCACATAAACTGACTTAAATCCGGTTAAGAAACTTTAAATTTATTTTGACTAATATCAGGGAACCTGCTTAATGTTATTTGCAATTACTTTGACTGTTCATTTGACTCACAGTTCTCGAAATAAGCAGTTAGTAGTTTTCTTTATATATATATATATATATATATATATATATATATATATTTCTTCTGTTATATGTATATGTGTGTATGTGACTAAACTCTTGTTAAACGGATGGACTGATTTTTATGAAATTTTCTGTGTGTGATTAAGTTGATTCGAGAATGGTTTAGATTAAAAAAAAAATTCCATAAATCCACCCACTCTCCATTTACACCCCCTTAATTTATACAAAACCCACAGATTTTATCCGATTTCAATGAAAATTTGCACAAGTATACTATTTTTTTTTTTTTTAAAAAAAAACTCAGAAAAATATATTTGGTTTTGCAAAGCACAACTCCTCTCCCCCCTTTTCCCTCTCCCCTTTTAATTTCCGATAATCTTTATAGAGACCCACAGTTTTTTTATCAGTTTTCCATGGAAATTTGCATACAATCACAGGAGAAAAATACTGTCAGCATTTTGTTTAAAAATCCCAACCCCTCTCCCAATTTCCACCCCCATAATTTTTGTCAATGTTCTTTATAGAAAGATATATTCGACACCAAAGTTGGTACATATTCGTATTTCTTCATGGAGGCTTCTGACAAAAAAAAATAAAAAACAATAATAATAATAATAATAATAAATTTAAAAAAAATTAAAAAACCTCACCCTTTTTCCCCTTTACACCATTTAATTTTTATACAAATTCACTGCTTTTAACCGATTTCGATAGAGCTAATATTGTCTATATTTTTACATATTTCTTCATCAAAAAAGTCCAAATAATTTATAGTATTTTCCTAAATTTTATAACTTTTGGATTTACAACGTTTGAACAGGACAACGGGTCCGCTAGTCACTTATAAATATTTCAAACGGATTTTAATTAATATCTGGCTATGACAAATAGTCAGGCAGTTGCGTAGCTCAGGCGACTACGGCTCGGAGTACCGGGATTCGATTCCCGACGAAGGCGAGGATTTTTCCTCGAAGTTTAACGTCCGGAACGGCCCCCCCCCCCCCCAGACCCAGTCACCTGCTATCAAATGAGTGCCGTGAGGGAAATTCCGCGGGAATGTAAAGAAAAATGGCCGCACCGTGTCGTTGAACACGGAATGTCCAGTCTAGTATCTCTGCCTTAGCTAATCCTACGGGGATACGGCTTGAAAACTATGAAAACCCACTGCCTTTACATTTTTTTCTTTTCAGGTTTTGCGCTACGTGTTTCTTGCTGGTAATTTCAAGGTTTAGGTCCCTGTGAGGCATATTTGGTGAGCTGTATGGCTGGCTAGAATATGTAACTCTTCTAACTGAAGTGTGTGTTTATGCTATGTTTTTATTGCTTTGTGGCCAATTCAAGGATCTCGCTAATCACTTTTGTAATGTGTTGGAAAGTTCTAAATATCTGTGGGAACATAAGTTTACGTAATACATGTTCAAATTATCTCCAAATAACTTTCCCAAAACTGGCGATCACGACAAAAACCTGGGAAAATCTGAAATTACTGCAGAAGTCTGATAAATAGTACCCTAACTAGAACTGTTCCGACACAATTTGTCTTTTCATTGAGTTTTCTAATAAGAAATTTCTCTTTTCCAGTGCAATCGAGTACATCGAATTCCAATTGTGTAGTGCGAGGAGCGGTGTTTGAAATGTTCTATATATCAACGGTGGATAGCGATGGTATCGACTGATTACCTGTTATCAACATCCAAGAAAACGTGGCGGAAAAAACATAAGTCGCTGATAAATTCATTTAAGTATTGTGCTGTATCCTTGGCAAAGTCTGAAACTTATAAAGATATAATATGATATGATAAGAGGCTAGTAGCTCTTCCCGATCTTGCGTAAAAGTAATGTTGTTAGTATGTTGCTATCTTCGCCGACTGTTATCATTGAGCAAGAAAAACGACCATAACGAGTCTGGTTTCTTGAACACGGCCACAATACTTTGTGGCATATCAGTATCTGTCACTTTGTGTTCACGACGAAACGGTCCAGGCTCCATCTATCTAAAAAAAATAAAAAAATTATGAGTCGTCATGTGTGGAGAATGCGACCTGCACCAGACGGGAGTTTCGCGTTATGGCCCTTTTGAGTTAGCCATAACGCGTTCTTG
The DNA here is from genome assembly GCA_031002005.1 of Vandiemenella viatica. Lineage (NCBI taxonomy): Eukaryota > Metazoa > Arthropoda > Insecta > Orthoptera > Morabidae > Vandiemenella > Vandiemenella viatica. Next base: position 251,666,901 of record CM061919.1, read on the forward strand.
CTGTTTTTTGTTAGTGCTATAGCGAGAAGAACCTGTTGTGGCCATTTTAAAGAAACCAGAACTCGTTGTGGTCGTTCTTTTAGCTCAATGAGCATTTTCCGTCTTTAATCCTAACATATATATGACAATGAAGGGCAGGAGAGAGTGAAATGACGGACGTATCACCATTAACCGAGTCGTATCTCCATATTCCTTTATGATTTAATCCACGAATCTGTAGATCTGGCCTCATTTACCTTCCTTCCCCATACCCTGTAGGCCTAATTTCGAATGACGAAAACTTCTTGCAATACCGGTGCTTGAACCACGTATTAGCATAGTCAGAGCAGGACACCGAAACGACCTGTGCCAAAGGGGTGGCAAAATTTCTTTATTACTGCAAAAGTAAACAATGAGTTTCACCATGTGGCCTTTGGTCTGTACTCACCCGACACCCAGGAGCCGTTGAAGCGCAGCGCGACGAAGTCGTGTCCGAGGATGTCTGCGAGGCGGAAGCGTCTTCCACGCACGCGCGGGCCCTCGTCCGGCGGCGTCAGCACCACCACGGAGGTGACGATCAGCGCCAGCACCACCACGATCACCAGCAGCGCGATCAGGATGCCGCGCCAGTTGCGCTGGTTCGGGTTGGCCGACACCAGCTCCTGACGCAAGCACGCACACACTGTCACAGCGGCCCAACACCAAGCCACAGCAAACAGCAGCAAGCAAGCTGACACTGGACACAGTACCCCGCCAACAACAAACAACTACAAGCATACACACACTGTCACAGCGGCCCAACACCAAGGCCACAGCAAACAGCAGTAAACAAGCTGACACTGGACACAGCACCCCGCACAACAACAAACAACTACAAGCACGAACACACTGTCACAGAGGCCCAACACGAAGCCACAGCAAACAGCAGCAAACAAGCTGACACTGGACACAGTACCCCGCCAACAACAACCAACTACAAGCACGCACACACACACACACACACTGTCACAGAGGCCCAACACCAAGCCACAGCAAACAGCAGCAAGCAAGCTGACACTGGACACAGTACCCCACCAACAACAAACAACTACAAGCACGAACACACTGTCACATCAGCCCAGCACCAAGCCACAGCAAACAGTAGCAAATAAGCTGACACTGGACACAGTACCCCACCAACAACAAACAACTACTAGCACACACACACTGTCACAGCAGCCCAGCACCAGGCCTCAGCAAACAACAACAACAGGCAGAGACTCTCACAGTACCCTACCTACCACAACAAACAACTACGAACACACACACACACACACTGTCACAGCAGCCCAACGCCAGGCCACAGCAAAAAATAACAACAGGCAGACACTATCACAGTATACCGCCAACTAAAAACAACAACAAGCACGCACATACTGTCATAGCGGCCTAACACCAGGCCTCAGCTAACAACAGCAAGCAAGCTGACATTGTCACAGTACCCCGCCAACAACAAACAACAACAAGCAAGCACATAATATCACAGCGGCCCAACACCAGGCCTCAGCAAACAACAACAAGCAAGCACATATTGTCACAGTGGCTCTACACCAGGCCACAGCAAACAGCAGCAAGCAAGCTGACACTGTCACAGTACCCCGCCAAAAACAAACAGCGACAAGCAAGTAGACACTATCACGGCATCCTCCACAACCAGACAACAAACAACAGCAGCGGCCACGCACATATTGTCACAGCGGGGAACCACAGCCATGCAATAATGAACAACAAGCACGCTCATCGTAACCAGGCACTAAACAAGCATGCACTTTCCCAGCGATCTACCACAATTGCAACAACAAACACGCTCACATCAAGTGAACAACAACGACCGATCGCAAAAAAAGCGAGTTCACCGCAACGAAAGAACAAGCACGCATGCAGTGTCACAGCATCCCTCCAAAACCAGACAACATGCAACAGCGGGTACTCACACATTGTCACAACCTGTTACCACAAACAAACAACAGATATCAATATGCAGGGACAACGCAACCATACAACCAGCACATATTCACTGACATAGCGACCAACCGCAGCCAGGCAACAACAATGCAACATTTCGCAACCAGAAACAACAAACAACGGCCAATCAAAAACATATAACAACACATACAATTAACACATATTCATTATCACAGTGACCAACCGCAGCCAGGCAATAACAATGCTACAAAATGTGTACAGTGGCGCAAGAAGGCCAAAAATCAAGTAGCTCATTGCTAGATTGATTTTTTTTAGTTCATATTCAGTATAGCTCATAAGGTATATGCTCAAATTTATTGAAGTTGAAACTAAATCGACGGTAGACGTTTGAAATTTTGTCGTTTATCACACATCACCGACATCAGCATATTACTCTTCACCGTTATCTTCGCGGGTGTCCAGCCCGATGGTGTCGCGAAAACACAACGTTTCGACAGCTGGCTCTGCTTTCTTCATTAGTTTTCACATCACCATCGAGCTGGGCCCCCGTGCAGGTAACGTTGAAGCAATACGCCAGGAAAGTCTCTACTCACACATCTACCTCAGTTATCAGCACCCTGTTGTTCGGGACACCTTGTCCGTCCATCTGTTAGCTCTTTCATTCACGGTTGTTACCTAGACCAGAATAAATTATGAAAGTATGAGTCGTCATAGGCCTAAACACTGGCGTAGATTAATCAAGAGTGTTCTTGTGTTGAAGACAAATGTTGTAATTTTTATAAATGAAGATATGGCATGAACTTAATGAAACTAAAATTATTCCGAAATGGACAGAAGAATCCGTCGTGATGATACAACATCTTTTTTTTTTTTTTAAATATAATCATCAGTGTAATGGATAGCTCTCCATGTTCTCCTGTCTTTTACCCTCCTCTTCAGGTGCGTGTAACTACCGTTCCCCTCGATGTCATCTATTTAACTTAATTTAATTGCAATAGAGCCAAGCACCGGTGGCAAATTCCCTACAACACCCCATCCTCCCCCATATCCTGCAGCCACCTACATTTGCCCTCTACAAATTTTAACTTTAAATTCTTTCAACTTTTTCGGTAAGTTATTCATCAATTTCCTTGGTAACTCATTCCAATCCCTGACACATTTACCTAAAAAAGAGAATCTTACCACACCCATGTGCCTGAAATCGAGTGCCAGCTTGTGGTCATGGTCATCTTTTTCCTTCCATGCACTACTTTTCATACATACCCAATATCTTTCCATGTACTCCAATATCCTTTCCATGTCTCATCGCTAGTATACGCCCTGTACACTCCCATGACCCTTCTCACTCTCCTCCTGTTCTGCAATGAATCCCATTCCAGCTCCTTTATCATATCTGTCACTGATTGCATTCTGCGATAATTCCAGAAACAAATCTAGCAGCCCTTTTTGCACCCTCTCCAACTCCTGTATTTGATACTAAAAATGTGGTCCCATACTACACTACCATATTTGAGCAATGGTTTGACCAAAGTTTTGTAACCCAATTCTTTACATCTCTCGTACATCCCCTCATCACTCTCTACAACAAGTGCAGAATTTTGAAACCTTTTCCTACCACCTGTCCAATGTGTTCCTGCTCAGTTAAGCTTGTTATCAAATGTAATGCCAAGATATTTACATTTCAAGTCTTCAGCAATCAATCTTTCCCCCACCTTATATCATAATTACCTTTTTTTTTATTTCTGTATCTAATAAGCTTACTCTTCTTTTGATTTATATTCATCCTATGTTTACCAACCCAACTAGATATCCTGTCCAGATCACCATGGAAGTGTTTACAGTCCCTCTATCGTTTTGATCCTTTTATATAGCTTTATACCATTTGCAAACATTCAACACAATATTCATTAGAATAATGAATAGCAATGGTTCCAATACGCCACCTGTGGCACTCCCATTTTTACTTCCACCTACCTTTCTGTTTTCTACATTTAAAAAATTTTCTACCAGCAAATCACTTTCTCATCCACTCCTATAGTAATCCACTCCAATAGTATCATCTTGTACTCCTCGTCCCAAAAACTAGTCCTTCCAAGGAGTCTGTCAGCACTCACCTCTCAACAAGTATCCCGTCCAGTTCTTCTTTCTTTCTTTTATGACTTGCAGTAGAGGTGGGCAAAGTGACTCACTAAAAAGAGCGGTGTTCATTTGATCACTCCACGAAAAGAACTAGTTCTTTTGAACGGTTCCACTGGTCACTAGCTCAGTTATATTTGAGACCTTTTTTTTTTTAGCTCTACAGTCCACAAAACCCATGTGAACAAGCTCTTCTTGATCTTCGGAACTAACCGACTTATGACCGACTCACCTAGAAGAACTACCGTTCACTTTTAGTGAGCGACTGCTCACTCGCTCTTTTAAAAGAATTGCTCTAAAGAACTGATTCATCCGCGAACGACCCATCTCTAAATTGCAGTAGTTTCCTTCTCTCAACATCCCTTCCAGCCACTTCTACATGCTCACATTTTCCATCTATTTAATCCGCTCCATTCTTCCCACATCCACGTTTCAATAGCTTCTATCCTTTTTTTCATCCTCTCGTCTCAGTGTCCGCGTTTCTGCCCTATGAAGTGTCACTCCATACGAACATTTACCGAGTTTTTTTCCTCAGTGCTTTTATCTAGTTTTTCCGGATAGTAATTTCCTCTACCTACCGAACTCTACCTTCCTGCAGCGATACGAATAAAATTATGTTAAATAGATGGTTAAAAATTATCATGGGAACTGGTATTTTTGTGTTCAGAAACTATTTCTCCGCGAACATATCATGCTGCGAGCTAAATTTAAACAATAAACAATGGGTATGTTTATTATTCATAATTCTTATTTATAATGTCGCGATATAAGTTTAAGGAACAATTTGAAATAATGAATAAAAAAATGTTTAGGTAGAAGTTAAGGTGGGGAGTCAGAGAAAAGTTAATTAATACATCTGAATTTAAATTAATTGTGATTTTAAAGTTAATAATTGTGAGGGGATATTTTGAATTTATAATGATCAGAGTTCAATATTTCACAATTTAACATTTAATTTTAAACAAGCAACTTAAAAATAAAAAAAACCCAACACATTCATATTTGGAATTTACATTTAACATATATGCTAGGATAGGTGCCATCACAGCTAGCATTTTCAAAGATCAATTTTACTTTAATATTTCACAATTTAAATTTTTTCAAAGAAGAAGTAACTTAAAGAAATATTTTTAAAAAATTCACAACTTAATGATGAAATTTATATTCAACATATATCATTTGTACTCGGATAGGCTCCATCTGAGCAAGCATTTTCAAAGATCAGTTTTCTTGGAGCACTGAGAAAATTCTTTAACTATGCAGGTCTTCCTGCCGGGGAGTCCTCAGGTTCGACTAAAACCGAAGTGCAATGCAGTTAGGAGTTTCTGTAGGGAATAACCCTATTTTGTGGTCAACCAGCATCACAGCTTCTTTCGTTCACGATTCAGCCTAAATTCAGTTATAAATTACAAAAATACCATCAACTCTAATGGTTTTAAACAGTTCAATTTCATGTTCAAACCAATCAGATATGCATTACTTAGTATTAATAGCGATTTAATTTCACTGCCAAACATCAGAGATTGTAGCTGTGCGAGCTGAGATGTAGTTTTCAAAAAGCAACAAATTTTCCGGAATGCTCTACACTGAAGGTTTTAAACAGTTCACTTTCATATTCAGACCTTTCAAATATGCATTACTTACTATAATTTCATTTCCCGACAGCAGAAATTGCAGCAGTGCGGCCTCAGATAGTAACTTCAATAAGCAAAGAAGATATCGAAAGGTTTTTTTTTTTAAAAAATAATTTACATATTTTACACTTTACGTAGTTTCCTCTTCACATTGTTTACGGCCATCTAGGGGGTTTAAAGACCAAAATTTAAGAAAAGAAACGTTACATGCTATAATATGGCTATTATTTTTTACGATGTGAGACGTATGCATCGTACTTCATCTTTGGTGTTTCAGGCAGTACCTTCAGATTTTTATTTACAGCTCCGGCGTTATGTTACGGTGAAGCATAAGACATACCAAACAATTCAGTTGAGATTCTAATCTTTAAAACGGTGAAAACCCATCGAAATCTGCGCAATAATTTTTGTGTGTTTCTAGTTAGATATAGATATGTAATGATTCTATTCTGATAATTTTAAGTTCAAGACGCCAGTGCCATGAGACTTTCTCCGGTGTGTTTGTTTCCGTCACCGTACCGGACTGTAAGTTCCGTGCGCAGCTGGCTGCCGCTCTACCCCCCTGCCTCCACGGATCAGTTTCACAGCCCGGTCCAATTCCGTGGCTCGGCGCTAATGAAAACGTGTTCCGGACAGTCTCCGGAATTGCCCGCCTGTCACACGCGGCTGCTCTTTTTATCGGACGCAGGTGTGCTACAAAGCCGAACAAATCGCCAGCACCCCGAACGGGGCTAGTTGCGCCCCGGGTGTAACTGCTACAGTTTTTGTTTCTCGCTCGTTTGATCTCTCGCCTGCTGGGCGACAATACGTTACCGTTTATGGTAACGTGGTGGCGAAAAACGACGTCTGAAATGAAAACACGTTTTCATAAAATGAAACCGAGTTGCCTTTTAATCTCAACGTTCAGGCAGAACCAATATTCAGAGTTGTGGCCATGTAACAATATGACCAAAAAAAGGGGTTCCTCTTTATTTTCATGCATTTAATGGACAAAAAAAATTCTCTTTCAAACTACAAGGTCGAAATTTTAGCGGCTTTATAAAAGAGGCGAGTAAAAATCACTTTAGTACAAAAGTAACATTGTTAATTTATAAATACCTTAAATATTATTAGAAGGCCTGTTTGATCGCAGTGTAATTGTATTTGTGAGGCTGTGACGTCACAAATATGGCCTTTGTTGTTGGACTAACAACGGCGAGATGATCTCACTCTGTGACCACAGATGTTGCTGTTACAGTAAGGTAATAATTTAGGGTACATAAATTTGTTTTAAAGGGGTTTAATGTTTTTTCCTTTAAATTAAAATTTGAAACCACACATGAGATACGTACAACACTATATCATTACAAAATTGAAGGTATGAGCTTTATTTAACAACAATTGTATTTAGTTACGCAGTTGCGAAGAAATGAATTGTCAGAACACTGTGTTGTTAAACCGTCATCTGTGAGGGTGTTTTAGATGCTAGTCAGTACTATAGCCCGTCCAGTTAACAGAGGCAGCTCAAGGTCACTGTACTGTATTTCCCCTTCACTGTCCTTACCTCTGCATGCAAAGGAGAAGCTAGCTGCGTGCTTACCTGGACACAGGTGTCAGCTAGGAGAGAGGTGAGGTGAGGAGAGGGTGCAGGAGAACATGACCTTGAGCCACCAGTTTAGAGTGAATAGGTTATAATAAAAGGCCACCTTGGTCATCGTGCCTATAACGCCATGTCACGGGATCAATAATGGCCAGAAATGTTTTCGCTCCTATTCATAAATCACGCTGCTACCAGTGGCGTAGCTCTCGGATGGTTAGGCGGTGCCGTGTACCGGAGCCCCCAAGCGCAACTGAGGGGGCCCCAAGCTCACTGGCTGTTACACTAACATAACAATGAAGGTTACACATTTTTTGTTGCTGTGATGGTTCATTGATGCGATCCTCCATCGCTTCCTATCTTGCGCTAACCTTTACATCTCAGCATACCCCTTGTAACCCAAGTTCTCAATTATCTGCTTCATATATATCTTACCTTCAACTGCTCCCTCCGCTAACAAGTTAACCAATCTTGCATGTCTTAAAATATGACCCACCATCCTATCTATTATTTCTGTAAGACACTTCCACAAACTTCATTCCTAGTCCATCATTTCCAAAACTCATTCGTTTCGTATTTTATCGGTCCACTTAATTTTCAACATCCTTCTATAGCATTAAATTTCAAATGCTTCAATTATCGTTCTTTCTGGCATTCCTAAAGTCCATGCTTCGCAGCCATAAACAGCTGTGCTCCACACACACACACACACACACACACAAGTTCTGAGTCCTAGGTCAATATTTGAAACTAAAAAATATCTCTTTTTCATGAAGGCTCTTTTCGATAGTGCTATTCTGCTTTTAACATCATTCCTGCTTCGGTCATCGGTTGTAATTTTACTTCCTTATCAAAATTCATTAACTTGATTAACTTCTCCTATCGCATCCAATCCAATTTTTATATTTAATCTACTATTACTGGTATCATTTCTGCTACATTTCAACGCTTTTGTCTTGCTTTTGTTTATATTTAGTACAAAATTAAATTATAAACCAATATAAAAAAGTATTTATTGGGCTTAAATCTCCATAGGGAGCGTGCACAAACCACGTAGCTCCATTTTGGCCTCCTGGGAATCCCCCCTCCCCCCCGTAGCCCTACGTGGCTTTTACCTCTACCCCCCCCCACCCCCTCCCTACGTAGCACGTAGCTTTTTTCCCTTTTGATTCCAGAAGACATTTTGTACTGTTTTCTCTTGTCGGACTATTGTATATTACATGCGGAGATATTTAACTGAGGGAAATAAATATTCACATGCTGTTGTAAGTTGTTATGAGAGGCAACCTACGTGGCCTGGCTTGGAACCCCCCCCCCTCCCCCCACGTAGTCCAGCGTAGCCTTTCAGCCAACCCCGTCCACCCCCTCCCCCACTCCCTGGACCGAGCCACCTAGTTTGTGCACTGTCCCATATCAGCTATTAATTGCTTGTCGTTTGCTTGTATTCGAGCGATGCAGATGAGGCAAAAGAAGTTTGTTGACATCGTTTGGTAAGTAGTCCAGAAAACTCGAGAGCATTTTAAATAATGAATGGAGAATGTCTGAGATGCCACCAAGAGGTGAAGATTCGTGTTGCTGTAGCGAAGGAAGCGGTTAATATAAAGAGGCGATCGTTAACTAGTAAAGTAGATAAAGCATTCAGGAAAAGACTTGGCAAATGTTTCGTATGGAGTGTGGTAGTTAATGGGGCAGAGACGTGGACACTGAGACGAGAAGATGAAGCGTTTGAGATGCGAATGTGGAGATGAATGGAGAGGATAAGCTGGATGGAAAAGTGAGTGATGTTGAAGTGCTGGAAAGGCATGGTGAGAGGATGAAACTGCTCCAGGTCATAACAGAAAGAAGGGATAACTGGGTGGGACACTTGCTGAGGGGGAACTGCTTGTTAAGATACGCCTTGGAAGGACAAGTTTTTTGGGGGGAGTGTGAGAAAAGAGGAGGTACAAGATCATGGATGATATCAAATAGAACGGCAACTACACTAACATGAAGAGGAGGGAAGAAGAGAGGAGAGCACAGAGAGGAGCTAAGTGAAAACCTGTCAAAGGGCAGAATACCGATGATGATGAGTGTAGAAACATGATTAAAAATGTAGATGCCTATGTATTTGCAAAGTATTTGCCCCAGACAACACCGCATCCTCCTCTACAGTCATACGATGGTCGAGTGGCAAATGTGGAATCGATATTCTCAGTCGATAAGAGACGCGGAGACAGCTGCCACACTTCTCGATCAGCAAGATTTATGAGTCGAGATGGAGTTTAATAAAAGACAGTGGCGGGCTATTAGATTCGTCCGAGACACCGATTTCCACTCGCGAGCTCCTCCTGCAGATGTGAGCTGAAGTGATTTCCTATTCGGAAATGGACGCTGAACTGTCGAAAGATCGACGAAGGTGTCGGAAATTGGGAGTCAGGAGATTAAATAGGTCGAAAATGGAGAATATGTTCTCAGCTTCATACCTCGCTCCCAATTTAATTATCTGCGTGAAAGTAACTCTGAAAGAGATATTTTATTTTCTTTTATAATAACCGAAAATGAGTCAAGCTTCGTTCTTTGAGGGTTCGGAGAGAAAAAAATCACAAAGTCGTTATTATTATTATTATTATTATTGATTTAACTGCGATAGAGCTAACGCTTCGGTGGTAATTCCCCTATTCATCCAATTACCCCATTTTATATTATTTTTTAAATCTTCTTTTACAGTTGCAGTGTTAAATTCCTCCCCCATACACTTTTCGATTTGTAAATTTTTTAATTTTAAATTCGTTATACGTTTTTGGTAAATTATTCATAACTGCACACGGTAATTTGTTCCAATCCCTGAAACCTTTACCAACAAAAGAAAATTTTCCCACTCCCTTATGTATATAATTGAGAGCAAGCTTGTTGTCATGATCGCCTTTCCCCTTCCATGCACTATTCCTAACTCTTTGACCAATATCCCTCAAAGCCCTATCACCAACATATTTTCACTAATTGATTGAAGCGAAGTTTTTTTACCATAAGAGGTGGACAAATATGAATGTACGAAATTATCGGAGGAATCTTAAGTCAAATCCGAAACTAGCAGACACTGAAAATTCCATCGAAATGTTTGAAACAACGAATACTATTTAAAAAAGTGAATTATTACAATAAATTCTTCAATATGCGTGTATTGTAGGCAATTTCTTCTGTAGTAGCTTGATAAAGTAACAATTATTGTTTAATAAGTTCGCCAGTGTAACCGTTGTTGGAATTTTGTTTATTTCTGCATGCGTTTCGCCTCTCATCGAGGTATCTTCAGCGTTACGTTACATTTCTTTTGACACGTTTGGTCGCTGTTTCCCTGTCTCTTCAACCATGTCACTATTTACTTTAGCATGGAGGCAGGTACTCACAAATTGTTTCATTATGCGTTGATATAAACAGTGGTGCTAAGTTAAATATGCATAACATACGTAAGTAGTAGCATGTTGGTTAAAGATACACTGGAAGAGCTACCAAACCTAACAGCAGACTTGTAACTGAAACTGGATTGCAGAAGATACCTCGAAGAGAGGCGAAACGCATTCGCAAAAAAAAACCTAAAAGAGTTGCATTGACGTACTATTAAATAATAATCATTATTGTAAATAATCCAGTCTCAAATTTCATAATTTCGTGAAGGCGTGGAGAAAAATCAATTTCGCGAACTTTTAAAAGTTTTTTTTTGAAAAAAATGTTGTCAACAATGAATAGCGACAAATAAATAATTTAATAATTTACGTTAAAAAGAAAAGGTGGGACTGTGTATCATCTCTGGTCGGCATGGTATGAAGATTCTTTGGTGCGTATCTTTTTACTTTAAGAATACCGGTAAACTGTCATTTATTGGCCATTCAGATTCACGTATAGTCAGTCATTAGACGTACCGAATATTTTGAGCTGGATAATAAACCAAAGCAAGACAAAAGTGATGAAATTTAGCAGAAATGATACCAATGGCAGTAGATTAAATTTAAAAATAGGGTCGGATGCGATAGGAGAAGTTAGTGAATTTTGCTAATTAGGAAGTAAAATTACAACCAATGGCCGAAACAGAAATGATGTTAAAAGCAGAATAGCACTACCGAAAAGAGCCTTCATGAAAACAATATCTTAGTTTGAAATATTGATCTAGGACTCAGAAATAACTTTTTTAAACTCTAGCACTTAATGGCAGCGTAGCACGGACTTTAGGAATACCAGAAAGAAGGAATATTGAAGCCTTTAAACCATAGGTGGCCAACCTTTTCAGCAGCCGGGCCAAATTTTAGAACTACAACTCTCTACCGGGCCGCATGCATAATTTTCTTGGAAAAATATTAATATTTTCTCGGAAAAAATATTAATATTATCATGAAGGAAAAAAACACTTAAAATGAAATTAGATATTTAATGAAGTATTAAATATACACTTATTTTAATACGACTTCTGACATTGTTTTACAGAACTAAGGGCATCAATGTTGATATCGAGAGAAGTTGTGGCTACACGCATAAAGTTCTCTAAATGAACATCAGTTATTCGTGTTCTGTTTTGAGACTTGATACTGTTCATCCGGCTGAAAAGCTGTTCACACACATAAGTGTTTCCAAATAGGGAAATAATCCGCAAGACATGTTTATAAAATGAAGGATTTTTCTCCTTGTTCACATATTTTCTGTAAAATTCTTCCAAACCAACCTGGTGGAATTTCTCCTTGAGTTGTGCGTCACACTGCAATTCACAATACTCCATTTGCAAATTTCCTGGCAATGAATTTATATAAACGGAGAATGGCGTCAAAAATGCAGATAAAATAATATGATGTTTTTGAAATCTTGAAATCGGTTTTGAAACTCAAGTTTTAAGTTTGATATCAATGAACTGTACTTAATCGCCAACGCCTGTGTGACGTCTGCTACCAATGATAGCGTGGAAAAATGATTGAAATTTTTATTTTTCTTCTGTTGTTCCCAAAGCCCAAGTTTCATTTGAAACGCGGCAACAATATCATTAACCAAATTATTGGTCTTTGCCTTGCAGACGAATGTTCAAGTTATTTAAATGGTTAGTTACGTCGACTAGAAACGTGAAGTCACAAACCCAAGCCACGTCTTCAAACTCTGGGATACTTTTTAACTTGCTTGCATAGAATGATTGTATCTCTTCCTTCAAATCAAACACTCTTTTTAACATTTTTGCACGGGACAACCATCTTACTTCAGTATAAAATGTAAGGTCATTATAGTCAGAATCCAAATGTTTGAGGAATTCTTGGAACTGACGGTGGTTCAACCCCTTCGATCTAATGAAGTTCACTATTTTGATAACCACGCTCATGACATGATCCATTTTTAAAGACTTGGCACATAAATTCGCTTGATGAATAATGCAATGAAAATTTAATAATGAGGTATTATCAGTTTGCAGGCTTCATTTTCAATCAGTTTTACTAAACCTTCATGTTTTCCAACCATTGCAGGAGCTCCATCCGTCGTCACGCAAGATAAGTTGTGAAGTTTTAACGAAAAACGATTTAACGTTGCTGTAACTGACTATAACAAATCGCGTGCAGTTGTAGTGTTCTTAAGTGGATATAGAGCCGCTAATTCTTCTGTTTTGTTTAAATTGATATCAACACCTCTTAAGAAAATCGCTACTTGCGCAGTATCTTTTAGATCTGTGCTTTCATCCAATGCTAGAGAATAATATACGAAATCAGGCGCTCTGCTTTTCAAATTATCTTCAAAATGTTTCCCAATGTCTTCCACACGCCTGGTAATAGTTTGACGAGAGAGGCTTATTTATGAAAATTCCTTTTTCTTTTCTGGACACATAATTTAAACGATGCTCTCCAAATATTCCTTCACCATTTCACCATCTGGATATGGCTTCGATTTCTTGGCTAATATGGAAGCTACTGCATAGCTCGCTTTTACGTGGCATGTTGACTCTACAGCAGTGCTAGTGAATATCTGTTGCTGTGCAGAAAGTTTTCTTTTTAAGTCATTTACCTGGTCTAATCGAAATTGTCCTTGGTACTCATCAAACTTATTTGCATGTTTAGTTTCATAATGCCGTTTCATGTTGTAGTCTTTCAATATAGAAACAGATTATTTGCATATGGGCTTAGCTTTAAATTCTACAAAAAAATAGATTATTGTCCACTTATCCTGAAAACTTCTCAGTTCATCTGCTGCTTTTCGCTTCTTTGATCCAACATCTTTGCTAGTTGAAGCCATTATTTAATTGAACTAGAAAGAGAAATGAATAAAAGTCACGGGCTTGTATTTTGCAGAAACTACTACAATCGCAACGCTTAAAAATAATAATACCGGGAATATATTCGGTAAAGATGCAACAACACAAATATCACGTATTTTTAACAACAGTAATACTTGCATACACATGACGTATATAAAACAGAAACTAGTTCTTAAAAGTCGATCACGACAAAACGCCACAAATACTTCAGTACAACAGACACATGGAATTTAGACAATGCATTTCAAATCAAATACAACAATCAAAGCAAAGAGTGTACTTCCATCTATGGGTGGAAACATTAACTGCTAGGATATCAATAACCGACACAAGCGCTCTAAGAATCAGTCAGGCGAACCACTAACGCGCTGAAAGTTATAGGAACATTAGCCGTGATAATGCTCGGTTATACACCCGCACTTTCCATCCCTGCAAGATCAATCGAGCGATGACTTGGTTGAGTATCTGCTTAACTTAGTGTAGATATCACTATTGAAAGTCAAAGCTTACATATATAATGAAATAATGATCAAGCTCCGCGGGCCACAAAATGACCTACCGCGGGCCACAAGTGGCCCGCGGGCCGCGGGTTGGCCATCCCTGCTTTAAACTGTGGTGCTATAGAAGTGCTGGGAATGTACAAGGTGCAAATTAAGGATGCTGGGATGAAGTGTGGATATTAGTAGAAGAATCAGCAGTAGTAGTACTTGGAAAGGATGAGGTGACTGAAGCAAAAAAAATTATTATTATTAATTTTAATCGCGATGGTGGCAGTTCCCTTAGTCATCTAATTTCCCTTTTTTATTTATTTTTTAATTAACTTTTATAATTGAAGTCTTAGATAAATTCGCCTCCCATTTGCTTTTCCGATTTAGAATTTTTAAAACCTTAAGCGTTTTTGTACTCACGTTCCAACCGCAGATTTTTTCTGTTACTCTTAAAGTAATCTAATCAAAATTATTTTATTAATAAATAAATTACGCCAAAGCAATTGACTTTTTTGTATTTATTGGTCTTCCGTACGCGTTTCACTTCTTTTGCAGAAGCATCTTCAGCGGTTTTTTTCTGTTCATTACGTACAAAAGTTGTAAGCAGGTTGTGTTGTGTTTTTGGGATGAATTATTATATAACTTATAATCTAATTACATTTTGTGGTCTATTGCATTTTTGGTGAGAAGTGTCTTCATTATTTTGGACTGCACTATGTGTTTTTATTTGCGAATGGTCATTCTGTTTTGTTTACTAAGCATCGAGTTTGTTTAGTTATGCGGTGTTGTTTTGTTTTTTCATTCTTCCAATATTTCGCGGTTCTTTTCAAATATAAATGATTTCAGTAGTTGTGGTTTTGTATGTCCTTATTTATTGTTATTTTTCTGTATCGATGCTTCTATTTTATTTTAGTTTAAGTGTTTTGTATAGTGGGGGGTGTGTGAGGTTTGTGAATTCATTTATTACTCGTTTTCCTTCTGTTAGTGCTTTTTTGTATGTGATAGAAAAAAACCCGCTGAAGATGCTTCTGCAAAAGAAGTGAAACGCCTACGGGAGACCAATAAATACAAAAAAGTCAATTGATTTGGCGTAATTTATTTATTAATATTATCAGCAATTGAAGAAAATAATCAACAACATCCAGATATTAAAATTATTTTAGTCTTTTTGTAACCAAAGCTACCGAAGACTGAATATTTGAAAGTGTTTTTGGTATAAAATAAATACATCACCAGACCAGAAGATGGTTCATTAGGAGCTAATCATTTTTGGCACACTTTGATTTACCTTACTTGTAAACCTTGCATGAGTAAATGAAAACACAAAAACAGACTAATTTCACCTCATTTACAACCCGTATTTCAGGTACGATGCGAATTTCCAACTTTAATGATAATGTAATATTTACTGTTCACACTCAAATCATGCATTGGACACACAGTATGTGTATATAGCATGAACGGCGTGCCAGAGATCGAAAAACGAAAGCACATAATTATTGCTACAGTAAATATTGTGCCTCAAAATCATGTCGTTCACTGGCCTTGAATAATTGTTGGTGGAAAAATAACGAAGCACATCAAACAGACCGAAAGGGCGAGTGAGGTGAACGAACCTCTACTCGACGCTTCAAACACACACGAATAATTTTTTTAATTGAATATGTAAATAGCTCTCGGCACAATATGAAGAGGGAAGTTATAATTTCGGACATTTTTATACAATCTATTTAAAATTAATTTTTTTTATATTTTTTTAAAAAAATTCCAGTTCAAACAACAGAACGGCTTGAATTACTGATAAAAATGATTAGTTTTTTCGTTGTGTTAAATTTGTAACCAGAAAATGAAAATCAGTTTGTGTAAATTATCAATATATTCGCCAGCGTCACTGAATTTTTATTTTGACGGTACTCGTTTCACTACATTTTTCTGAGCATTTTCAGCCGTTATCTGAATGACGGTATAGTGTTAGTATTGATATGAAGTATACAAGGTGTTAAGAAAAGTATAAAATATTTCAGGAGGTGATGGATGGTATTCGTAACAATAAAACAAAAATGTCTGATAAACATTGGGTCGCAAACGGATTCTTTCGGAGTTAATAATAGGTCCGCAGTGTGATGCCCGTCAACGGCAATGCATAAAGCTGAAATTTTAGCAGAAAACTTTGCGCAGCAGTATGTACCAGCAGAACAACAAGAGGCCGTAGACATCGAAAAACAAGCAGAAGGGATCCTCCAAGCTCCAGCGAGGAACAGCCCCGAGCTGACAACACCAGGGGTAGTCCGAAGGATCATCAAAAAGCTAGCTACGAAAAAGGCACTAGGACACGATAAAATAGGAAATCAGCATTTGAAAAACCTACCAAAGAAAGCCGAAGTATTACTAACAAGAATCTTCAATTCATGTCTACTACAGTGCTATTTTCCGCCAATATGGAAAATTGCAAAAATAATGGCAATACCTAAGAGATGTAAAGACAAACGCTTAGCCGAAAACTACCGCACTATCAGTCTACTCTCCACAACCTCGAAGGTTCTGGAAAGAGTGCTGATCAAACGAGTAAACGCCAGTCTTGGAGCAGAAAAAACGATCCGAGCGGAACAGTTTGGATTCCAGAGCTGAGCAGAAGCGACCAGCCAACTATTATGGATAACTGAAAATATCAGTAGGAAGTTCAACTACAGCAAGTCCACGTCAGCCATCTTCTTAAACCTCGAGAAGGCTTACGACGAAGTATGGCACCAAAACTTGATATTCAAGCTGAGCACACAAACCAAAATTAAACATTGCTATATAAAGCTAATAGGAAGCTACTTGAAGGATCGAAGGTTCTATGTGTCAGTATATGGTGAAAGGTCGTCAATTCATACGATATCGGCTGGCATTACACAGGGGTCAAATATCGCGCCACCATGCTTCAGTGTATATGTGAATAACTCCCCGATACCGCCATACGTGAAGAAGGCACAATTTGCAGATGACACGACTATATAAACTTCCGGAAACAGGCATGACCTTAATATAATCCACCTACAAAGAGGAATAGATGAATTTACGGACTGGTGCCGCAAGAATAAGATTAAAATCAACGCGAAAAAGTACGCGGGAAGGTATTTCACCAAAAGAGACCCATCCTACGAGGACAGCGGAACGTAATGGGAAGTAACATAGAATGGGTAAATGAACATCGATACTTGGGCATAACAATCGACAAAAAGTTGCTCTTCAAATAACACATAATGGACAGGAGAAGAAAAGGAATGGCAGTAGCACAAAACCTGGACCCAGTACTCCATAGCAACGACCTCGGAACAAGCAACAAGATACGAATATACAAATCAGTAATACAAACGTACAAATACGTAAACAACAAGCGTGCCAGTCTCCAGCAAATCACAATCTGTAGCAGAATCTGTAGACGGCCTCTGATGAATACCTAAGTCCTGGTCGAAACGTTGGGAAGAAGAAGAAGCAGGAGTATTCAACGCAGCATTAATCCCGGAAGCAAATTATATTATATTAGTATAGTATGATGGCTGCGAAAACAACAAAATCTTTTATAATGAATCACAATATACTTCAATTGACCGTCTACATCGAGAAACAAACATAGAGAACATAAATACAGAAATAATCATAAATAAACAACTAAATACTTAGAAAATATAGACAAAATATGAAAAGACTGGCAACTCTGGGTACAGCGAAACACATGGCACAAACATAAAGTGCCACTTAGCACTTATATACAACCCGTATAATTTACTTCACGAAAAATATATAGTGTTTTTCTGTTTTTTTGTTTTGTTTTGTTTTGTATCATCACCATTCGCTCCAATGTGCTGTTTTGATTTCGAAGGTTTATTAAAATGAATTTAAACAATAATGCACTATACTGCATTGCGGATTTGGCCTACGACATCTCTATGTTAGATCTTACGATATGTTTATATCAAAGGTGGCGGCAGGAAAGTCTGTCTTACTCGCAGAAACAAGAAAGTAGATGTACCTTATTTCATTGTGTTCTCTACATTGCAGTGGCGTTTCCTTGTGGAAAAATTCTTCACGTGCACAGAAGGTATTCGAATTGATTGGATGTTCCGGCAGAAGGATGTGTATGGAGTTGACAAATTGATACAGTGCGAAAATGTTTTGAAGAATCTAGATATAATCACAATATTTGTGGTGAATACCATGGCTGATTAATTATCGCATGCGCAAATCGTTCACGTATCAAAGGTGTCGGGTGCCAGGGATTATTTCCACATGAGGTGAATAAATTATATTCTGTACAATACTATACAATGACGTTATAATAACTCTCAAACCCAGCCTTCTGTGAATTTTAATCTTAGGAATTAAATATAGAGAAATGATAGTTTGCACTGTTTCTTCATGTGAATGAATATTGCTTTTATGGAAAGATACTCTGTAAATGATGTGTAATATGATTGGAGGTAGTATAATGTGGGAAATATTAATTGAATGCTTGTAATTATAAATGTTGTACAAACGACGGAGTATTCAGGACGATGTTCAGCTATCTGGAGTGTTTTATGTCGTTATTTTTATGTTAAATGTATGTAAACGGCACAGTATTAACTTTCATTATCAAGTACTGTCTTCTAGGAGTTTCTCTAGGGATTATTTAAACTTGCGAAGATAGTAATTCGCAGATATTTTGGTAATTGTTTTTGAGAACTTGCACGATTCTTTTTAAAAATAGTTCAACAGTTTTTGTTCTCAGGAGTTTTTTTTAATGTGTTTTAGTGCTCCTGGACGAAATTGATGCATATCCTTGTTTTGTTCAGAGGATTTCGCCAAAATAAAAACAGCCAGATGAAAATTGTGTCATTGGTCTTATTATTTCATTGAACTATCTGATAATTTCAGAAGCTGTGCTAATCATTGTCCTTAGGTGAAAGGTAAAATCACCTGGCGACCGTACTACAGTAACCTGTTAATTCAAGAACTAATTAATTAAGTTGCAATCGCCACTATCTGAAAGGACCATGGAACGGAATCCTTGACGATGTCAATGCAATAATGTAATTATATTTAACGTATATCGGGAAATGGGGCCGTGATGAAATGAAAAATAGCATTTTACTAGTAATTACACAGGACATTTATTCGTGATTCGAACCCGCATCCTCCCGAATGTCAAAAGCGATCGTTACCGTTCACCCACCAGTAATACTGGTATCGAAAATAAACGATATTATCATTAGTTAATATAATTGATAATGTTGATATATTAAGTTTAGATATTGCTACCCTGTTTATAATATTAATTATTTACATAGTTAATATTATTAACATTACTTTGTCTATTATGTTGTCTTTAGTGAAGAAGACTTAGTATTCTAGTTTACCCTCTAGATGCTGGGTGAAAAGCAAATTAAAATAAAATAAATAAATAAGACTTTTTTTTTACTTATGGCTTAACGCATCGTCAACGTCGAGGTGGTTAGAGGCGGGATGGGATTGGGGACAAGGAAAGGGAAGGAATTCTGCCATTGCCTTCTGAAGGAAGCATCTCGGCATTCGCATGGAGTGATTTGGGGCAACCATGGAAAACCCAAATCTGGATGTCCGGACGGGGATTCGAGCAGGTGTCCTCCCGAATGCGAGGCCAGAACGCTAACCGCTCACCCACCACTCTCGATAAATAAGACAAAATGTGGCCTTGCTTTGGCAATGACATATTATACATGGATATATTTCCACTGCTTCCACTAGGTTAACACTGAACATCTGATCACAGTATACCATAATTTTTTTAACTGAACTGATGACTCAGCCTCGAGTCGCACGAGAGTTGTCCGCACAACTGACTAGCCAGTCACTTCAGGGTTGGTTTCTCGGGAGTTGAACATAGGTTTCCTTGCATTTACGCTGGTGGACGAGAAGTAGGCGTTAGCAATGCTCCTACTGCGAAGCGACTCTTGCAATTTTTTTTTTTAGTTGGACCGCAGGTGTGTTGCACCGGTGGATGAAGGTCCTTACTGTTGACATTAACGCGTCTTTAAAATCGATGCTTGGTGTGGGGAGGCAACCGCGACCCGACGAACGACAGTTTCGGCCGAAGTAATTTCAAACTCCAGTAACTCGGCTAAGAGTAGACATTGCTTCACCAATTTGGTCTCATTTTAAGACGAGAGACTAAAGAGTATGCCAGCACCGCTCCGACATCCATGGCGAACTGCGTGCGCAAAGTAAACCCACTGCTTTCGATTTTCAAGATTCGACATCTGTACACAAATGGTATCATATCTCACAGACTTATTATTCGACCTGAGTAAACGAATTTTTGCTTTGAAGAGGACTAATATGTTTCCACTCGTTATGTACTTCATGTCTGTTTCTCAAGACCTCAAAAAGATACGAGTCTCTGAATTTGAAAAAGTTTAAAAAATGCTGATAATGTCGCGATATATGAGGGCAAAGTATAACCAGGATTACAAAACTCAGACACGAGAAATCTTGTAGAGTTTTGACATTTTTATGAGTTATTTAAATAATTTAAAAGACATTTTTATCCTACTTTCCACACTACTACCCTGTATTCAGTAAACGTAAATTAAAAATGAATTAATCGGCCAATTTAATTGAATTGTTTATTTTTATATGTCTCGAAATATTTCTTATAATTTACTAGACACGACTGACATTTTCAAGAATATATACGGCATTGCTGGACTGGTTGATTTTTTACTGGAGGGGACAGTCGAAGTTAAGAACGGAAGAGGAAGACAGAGATTACAATATATATTTATATATAAAACAGAATAAAAAACACGGTTTGTCGGATAGTGCTTAAATCGAGATTTTTTTTTTTTTTTTTTTTTTTTTTTTTTTTTTTTTTTTTTTTTTAATGAGAATACTTCTTAGGGAGCGTGCACAAACCACGTAGCTCCATTTTGGCCTACTGTGAACCCCCCCTCCCCCCCACGTAGCCCTACGTGGCGTTTGCCTCTACCCCCCCCCCCGCCCCCCACGTAGCACGTAGCTTTTTTCCCTTTTGATTGCAGAAGATATTTTTTACCGTTTTCTCTTGTCAGACGATTGTAAATTATGTAAGGAGATGATAAACTGACAGAAATAAATATTCGCATGCTGTTGTGTGTTTTGTTCCCCATTTTTAACTGTCAAAAATGTTATGAAAGGAAAGCTACGTGGCCTGGCTCGGAACCCCCCCTCCCCCCACGTAGCCCAACGTAGCCTTGCAGCCAACCCCCCCCCCCTGGACCGAGCCACGTGGTTTGTGCACGTTCCCTTAAAGGCGCGTTAGGTGATGTTAGGACGGGGGTAAATATGTGAGTTCGCTACTTCCCGTCACCGACATACTATGACGGGGTTACGCGTATGATATAAGCGTTGGACGCTTTTTGGATGGGTAAAATCTTATGAGTTCGCGTCACCAACATGCTAATGTTAACAGTATATGTGTAGCTATAAGGGGCCATCCATAAATTACGTCACATCTTGAGGGGGGGGGGAAGGAATCAACAAGTGTGACATCGTGTGACAAGGGGGAGGGGGGGACGTGTTATAAACTTTGTGACATCACATGCATGATTTGTATCACTTTTTTTTTTTTTTGAAACTGCTTAACGTCTCCTATAACAACTAGGTCTATAGAGACGGGTCACTTTTTGCCTCGTGGCGGAAGATGAAGATGATGTTGACACATCGAATGTTCCCAACACTATCGAAATCAAGAATGAAGTCACTATTATGCCAATAATAATCAGTATCAAGGAATGGGTTCAAAATCCATGGACACATGATGACTCAATTTTGTATCATTAATTCGATTTTTTTATGTTTTTTTTATATTTTCTTAAATGTTTGATTTATTGTTGATATTATTTTTTTAACTAGAAATACATAAATCATTTTGGAAGTGCTGTTTTTTTGTAAATTTAAAATTGCAAAATATGTGACGTCACACCAGGGGAGGGGGGGGGGTCCCACAAATGTGACAACTTGTGACATGGGGGGAGGGAGGGGTCCAAAAATCATGACGTAATTTGTGAATGGCCCCTAAGTATGACGTCTTGCGCTTGGACAACAGTGAAATTATAGGTTACAGTCGTATCTAATATATAAAAATAGACGTCTTTTGTTTTCCACCCAATGTTCTTCATAGAAACACACAGTTTTATCCGATTTTGTTGGAACTATGCTTACGTAGACTTTACAACAAACAGGAAAGTACTGTTTACGTTTGATTTACAAAAACCTAAACCGTCTCCTGCTTTCCCCCCTCACGTTAATTTCTGTAAACGTTGTTCATACAAACAGTTTTTATCCGATTTTGATAGTACTTAGCACACGTGTACTTCAAAACCAGGCGGTCTGGTAGCTCAGCGGTTAAGGCGCTTATTTCCGAAAGATTCTGTCTCTGGTCGCGCATTCGAATCCCGTGGTGAGCAGGAATTTTTAGGAGTTGTATTTGACTATGTGAGATATGCCAGAACGCTTCCGTGCTTCCCCTGTACCCGGTAGCACTACCGGGTTAGGTTAAGGCGGTTAAGACAGGGGCGGAATGTGCAGCCAACAGAAACCTTGTCACCAGGTCATTACGACACACGGAATTTTTATTATTTAGCATATCTGTAGCTGTAAATATGACGTGTATGATGCGCGTATGATATTGATAGTTTTCACTTCTGCCGGCAGTCCCCAAAGACTGACAATTGTTTTGTTTGGTAGCTTGACTCTTTAATATTCTGTTTCTCCATTTTTCTCATACCTTTCTGCTTGATACCTGAAGTAATTATTAACACCGCTATCTTCTAATTTCTTCTCCTCGGTCTTGTAGCGACACACTGTGACCAATCTAAGAAACAAGAAACTTCACTAATTCGTTTCCTATCTTTCTACAGACACAACTGCTCGCTGTATTCCGATTACATCACAGTATAACCAGCGTCGTGAGTTGTTACGTGATCGGGAACTATAGTGCGCGCCACGAACGATGGCGGGTCGCACAGAGACAGAGAGAGAAATACGAATGACATAGAATATTCGACGTTACCGCGTTTATCAATCCGCTGTACACTTCTAAGGCTAATATCGCATGCTTCATCAGTTCTCTTCTGAGCTCTGGCAACGTCGCAGTACGGTCATCTGGCATCTGTTTTGCACTTAAAATGCTTACATACTTGAAAAATTTGCTCTCTGCTTTGACTATGCAGAAGCTTTTGCTGCTTGTCTTCCATTATTTAGAATAGGAATGATAGCAATGTTCACTGATTTACAACCGTCTACTCACAAAAAAATCACATTCGACACTCGTGTTACCACGACAGGCTCTGGACTGTTACTGAATCCGATTGGCTACTGGCAGAGCGATGACGTAGATACGCATATCCTTGATAAACTGGGCCGCCATCGTTCGTGGCGCGCACTATAGTTTGATGAATTTTGCTGGCAGTATTCGCACGCGTGGTCGGAAGACCTGAAGCCCTCCCACGCAGGCAGTCTGTAAATAGAGGCACCGCCCACAGCACGTCACCTTCCTCTGTGCTGTGAGAGACGCAAACCAGCGAGATTACAACAACACCGCCTGATTACAACAACCTACCTGCATCTATGAAAACACTAATGAATCTGTACATTGTAACTTTGTTTTGAGCCATCCATTCTCAGTATCAGGGACAATGGCAGTGGTGTTCCACTGTTAATACGTCACAATTTTTCTGTTTTAATTGATACTAGTTCGTACCCGCGACTTCATACGCGTGGATTAAGAATTTTTTGCCAGAATTGAATACAGAAAGATTTTGGTAACGAAGGATTGGACCCAAAAAACACCGAGTCGGCATAATATGACAGGAAAGCTATCACTATATCATTCTACCGTCGAACCAGTCTCTTGAAGAGAATCAGTTTCCAACATATTTCTGTCACCATTCGATAAGGTCTCAAAATTTCGTGACTACAACTATTAAACATACGGGAGAAAATGTCCTGTGCCCTTCATACAGATTTTCTTGTCAAATTCCACCAACATCGATATAGCCATTTGGTCGTCAAAACGTAACAAAAAGACAGAGACTTACTTCAGTATATATAGTATTATTACTGCGGTTCACACACACTCTCTCTCTCTCTTTCTCTCTCTGACTGCAAACAACCCCTGAGGATTCATTATAACGTAAAAAAGTGTACACCTACAGCATTGCAAGACTACCTACGATTTGCCTCGCATTGCACTTTGTGATATCTACAGTTTAACCTTCAATCCGAATAACCTACTGCCCAGGCATGACTCTTACGATCAAAAACAATTTTTTTAAATCTTAGCTTCCACGAAGATTTGAACGGGAGACCACGACCCAAACATTTGTAAGCAAGCGCTTTAACCACTGAGTTGTCTGACCAATACACGGAAAAGCAGTATACAGACGTCCATATCCAACGCGTCTGTCTATCGCCATTCTGTAGTATTTCGAAATTATGAGACAACATGTATTATTTATACAGATAATTTTTCAACCAAATGTAGACCGTATTTTTCTCCTTGTTTCAAAGGATAAGTGTGCAAAGTTTCATCGAGATCGGATGAAAACTGTGGATTTGTATGAAGAACAAACAAACAAACATACATACATTCATCTTTATATATATAGATATCTCTCTGCGGACGTGCGCCTGTTTGTATAGCTAGCCCGCCGAGCGTGGTGCTTACGCTCTGGTCTGGCATTCTGGAGGACTAGAGTTCAAACCCCTTTTCGGTCATCCAGAGTTCGGTTTTCCGTAAGCAAAGGAGGCTAGACGCAAGCTCAAGAAGGACTGGGTGTCGTAGTGACTAGGACATCGTAGATGAGTTAACAGGACGTGTTACAAATGCGATCCGATAATTTCGGTTGCAACTCTCTTTCTAAGAGCCTCGTAGAAAACCCAAATAAAGTTTGGTCGTACATACCAAAAATCAGAAAAGTAATGTATTTTCAGATGACGTAATGAAAATTATTGATAGAGGTTCACAAATTGATGCAATTTTTCCGAAATTTCAGGAAGCCATCGATTCAGTACCTCACTCCTTCGTGAATGGATAAAAGATTTTCTAGCTGATCTGTCGCAGTAGGTCGTCGTTGATGGAGAAGCTTCTTCTAAACTGGATGTTACATTGGGCGTCCCTCGGGGAAGTATAATAGAACCACATCTTTTCTTAATTTTCATAAAAGATCTTGGAGACAACGTGAAGAGCAGCTTGAGATTGTTTTCTGATGATGCGGTCATCAACAGGGAAGTAAGCAATTCGACCGACTGCTTAGAACTTCAACGTGATCTGAATGTTATTACGGTATCGTGCGACAAATGACAACTTTGTAAAAAGTGCAAGGCAATGCGCATTACTAACAAAAAGAATCATTTTGTTCAAGGATACAAAGTAAACAGTTCAGTTATTAACATGGCCGATTCCGTGAAGTATTTGGGAATAACTGTACAAAACAACGTGAAATGAGACTTGCGCATCAATTCGGTTGTAGGTAGAGCTAATTCTAGGCTGTGATTCATTGGTCGAATCCTGAAAAATTGTAATGAACAAACAAAGAAGATAGCGTACAAAACTCTCGTGCGTCTCGTCGTTTGGGACCCGTTTCGTAGAGGACTGATTGACAGCACAGAGAAAGTACAGAGGAAAGCCACTCGATTCTTGATTGCTTGCTACAATCCTTATGAAAGCGTCACAGAATTGATTCACTGATTCGGCAGGGATACTCTGGTTGACAGACGACGTAGGTTTTGTTAGAAACTTATTGCTAAACATACGTACAGCCACTATCATTTACGAGTGCGGTGAAATACTTCGTCCACCTACCTATTTGGGCTGCAATGACAAGAGTGATAAGATTAGAGAAATAAGATGCCGTACTGATACTTATTCTTTCTTTCCTCGCGTTATTCCGGATTTGAATGCAAAGAGCGGAAATTAAGTTTGGTACAATCCAACCTCTGCCTCCCAAAAATGTGTGAATTGCAGAGTATATAAAATGTAGATCTGTCTACAGACGTGGACTTGGTTCTATAACTAGCCCACCGCGCATGGAGCGTAAGCTCTGTACTGGCATTCGGGTTCAGACCCCTGTCCGGCCATTCAGATTTCGGTTTTCCATGATTTTTCGAAATCACTACAGATGAATGTTGCGATAGTTCCTTTAAAAGATCGTGATAAAATTCCTCGCTTTTCCCTGGACGAAATACTCTCCAGCCTGCAATGACTTCGACGTTGAGTAATCTTAAATTTTTACAATGCTCTCGATATTGTTGGTTATTGATCATGATGGGATATCTAATATTTTGTTTAAATTATTAAAAATTGTATGGCAGTATTTGTTCTACAAAAGGTTTCTCACATAATAGACTAAGTTTTTTTTTAAGTTTTCTTTTTTAAAGATTGTGTGACATCTAGTCATCTCGATATACATCGATGTATCAAAAACATCGATATTTATTATTCGATGCATCGAATCAATTAGATGCATCGCTTACTCTCGATATTTAACGATGCATCGATGTAATTCATTCGATACATCGGAATAACCCACGCGCTTTTTAGAAGCGATAGAATTAGTTAAAGAAAAACAAAAACAGGAAATTCTATCGCTATACGTTAATTTTTCACTTACAAAACCGCATTACATTTTTATTTTAATGTAGATAAAACAGCAAAAAACTACAATTTTCTTGAAATGTCTCGCCATTGTAAGGTAGACGTCAATGATATATAACATTCGCATAGACTTTTCTGTATAGTGTATGGCCTTTACTTGCTCTATGGGCTCATAAAAAGTAAACAAAATAATAGAAGACAGCTGCAACTAAACAAATATCTGGGGATAAATATTAAACCAGTAGGAAAATAATCCCATTAGTGCACTGCATGCTTCCAAAAAGCAAAGTAATTGTGACTGATGAACCCTTACTGATGGAAGCAGATAGCTCATCCTGAAAGAAAGAAATAACGGATGGGTGCTATCGAACAAGTTTCGTCTTTAGCTATCGCGAACTTATTGGAACCATGGCTCAAATAACTACATTTTGAATACAAATGGCTTGTTAAAATGCTGTTCAAAAAGATCAATGATATGATGAAGAAGGAGCTGCAAGGAAAGCGAACAGAATCAGATTCAGACAGTTCGGACAAAACTGTGGAAGATTTCAGTCTTTGGACAGATCACACAAAGTATTTCATCGAAACTGGAAATCAAACAGGGCCGAAGATGAGCTGCCTATCTACATGAGGACACCGGCTACCTGGCTTGATAAAAATCCGTTAGAAGTATGGATCGATTATAATCAGCAGATTTCAAAATTGTACGTAATGGCTTATAAATATTAAACTGTGGTAACCAGTTCAGTACCATCATTAATACTTCTTTCGAGAGCTGCACAAGCTTTAAATCAGCAATGTAACATAATACTACAAGGGAAGTGGATTAATAAAATATTATTTGTGCAAATTTTAGAGAAGTAATATTGGGATTTCTAAATTCGAATTAGATTAAAATCCCCAATACTGCCTCTCTTTTCATGTTTCCTGGCTTTCCTTGTATTCTTTCTTTCTTTTCAGATTTCTATTTTAGAAATCCCAGACATTCCAAAACTTCATTTGTAAAAGACTAATTGAAAATATAATTCACTCCAGGTGAATGCCGGGATGCTTCCTTCAAAAGGCCATGGCCGAATTCCTTCCCATTCCTTGTCCCCCATCCTTTCCCGTCTCTAAAGACCTAGTTGTTATAGGAGACGTTAAGCAGTTAAAAAAAATATATATATATATATATAATTCAAATATATGTCTCATCTTCTACTTTCCTAATGTTTCTACTTTCCTAACCTTTATTAAGTGAAATACAAATATTTTTATTCGATGCATCGAAAACATCGATGTTTTCTATTCAATGCATCGTGAAACATCGATGCAAAGTTTCGATGTATCACATCGAAAAAAAACATCGATGTATTTTCTCCATGAACATCCCTAGTGACATCCATGAAAAATACTCAAGGTTTGGAAATGTTTTTGCGTTGCTAGTATTTTTGGGTTTTATTAATCACTAAATACAAAAAGAGTTTCGTGGCTCGATACAGTCAGTGAAATTATCAGCTGTTTATGATGTTAGTAGTTAATTACAAATGCGGTAAAATAGACCCATCCGGAGTTTATTAAAATTTATTTATTTGTTATTTAATTTCCCCACACACGGGGCTGGGCTGGCAGCGGGTGACGCCCGCTCTTCAGCCTTGTAATTTTTAATTACAACTCTTGTCTATTTGTTATAATTTAGCATTCTTACAATAGTTTACAGTATACTTTGCATATGTTACAACAAATATTTTAGTATATATTTTTTATAATGTTGTACAATTTTATTTTACTTTTAGAACATTTTCACACAGTTTTAAGATTGCTGGATTGTTCCATAATAGATTTAATTAATTCTGGTATTTCATTATCTTCTGTGACTGACAGTTATGATTGAAATGATGGGTATATTTCTGGGCGGATGTGTTGGTTGGGTATAGGGAGGCTATTGAAGTTTCTATTGTTTAATGTGTGTAGTGCGTAGAGGTGGAGAGCTGGTGGTATATATTTGAGATATGGTTTTAGTGCGTCTGGGGTTTTGACATGTGGAGTGGAGAGTGGGTTGTGTGTGTTGTTTCTGCGTACTGTGAAGGATATTCTGAGGCGTTAGAGAAAGAGAAGGAGGTGCGGAAAGGATATTTTATCGTAAGGGTGTGGTTTGGGAAGGGTAGGCGGATTCTGTAAGCAAGGCGGAGTGCATGGCGTTCTATTATTTGCAGTTCCTTGTAATGGGCTGTGCATGCGGATATCCAAGCGGTGTTGGCATATGTTAAAATTGGTCTTACTAAATGTTTTATACGTATGGAGTACAGTCTTGGCGTTTAGACCCCACCTATGTCCTGTCAGTCTTTTTATCAAGTTAAGTCGAATTTCAGCTTTGTCTTTGATCGTCTTTAGGTGGACAGTCCAAGTCAGCTGGCGGTCTAGCGTCTATCCCAGATATTTGACTGTTTTTGTGAGCTTGATATGTTTGCCGTAGATTGTAATGTTAAAGTCATGTTGTCTAAATCGTCTTGTAGTTCGTCCAAAAATTATTGCTTGCGTCTTTTGTGGATTGATTGTCAGTCTCCATTTGTTACACCATTCCATAAAGCTGTCTAAGTGTTTTTGTAATGCTTTGGCGGATTGTTGAAGGTTATTGCAGCAAGCGAGGTAGGCGATGTCGTCGGCGAATTGTAAGAGGTAGATAGGAGAGAGTGGTTGGGGAATATCAGCTGTGTACAATAGGAAAAGGAGTGGGGAGAGGACGGAACCTTGAGGCACACCAGCATTTGGAGTAAAGTACCTGGAACGGGAGTTATTAATGATGACGTAGGCTTGACGGTTAGTAAGGAAGGATGCAATAAGGCGGATGCAGGATATCGGTAGCGCGTATAACTGTAGTTTAAATAATAGTCCTGCGTGCCGTACTTTGTCAAAGGCTTTCTCCACGTCTAAAGAGATGAGGATGGCTGATTTCTTTTTGTTTAGTTGATTTGTCACTAGTTGCGTCAGGTGGAGAAGCTGGTCGTCGACAGAGTAGTTTGGTCGGAAATCGGCTTGGGTGGGTGGGAGTGGAAGGAGTTATTGCAGATGTTGGTGGATGCGGCGAGTTAGAATTGTTTCAAAGACTTTGCTGAATACGGATGTGAGGCTAATAGGGCGGTACGAGGAGGGTTCAGATTTGGATTTGTTAGCTTTAGGAAATAACAGTATTTTTGATATTTTCCATTTTTCCGGATTTATGCCTGTATATAAGATTGCGGTATAGAGGAGACCCATCTGGAGTATATGTACATCAAATTTATTAACAAATTGTAAAAAAAAGCTACCTGTGAGAAAAACAAAGCCTTTTTTTTTTTTTTTTTAAAGTGAGAGGTATAACGTTTCAAAAGCAAAAGCGTGATACAGAAATTAATGGACATATTTTAAAGAAGTTGCACTTTGCGACAGCTGTTTTCACTGGTTGGGACACAGGACACGTTTTATCCAGATTAATTATGAATTTTTCTATGATACAGAAACCGAAACAGTCGAAAACCGTAAATTGTGAAATTTTTTACTTTGTTACCGCAACTCTAAAAAAAAAAAAATCTATAAATGGATTTTAACGAAATTACACACATTGATATCAAGTGGCACTGGTTAAGAAATATAATACTTTTTACTGTAGATTATTAACATAATTTCCAAAGAGTCTAAAGAAATTCAAAATACTAAATTCCGAATTTTTTCTCTCTGTTTATGTAACACTAAAAAATGGATGGATTTTACCTAAACTGCATGTAGTACTAGTTCATATAACCGGGTAAACAGTGTACTTTCCATCCAGTTTTTTTTTAAAAAAAAAGAGAACATCGCGGTTAGTCCTAAGTACTTCTGTTCCTGTGGTTTTTGCATGGGCTCGGGAAAATCGTAGGTCAGTCACTGAGCATATGTCATCAACCAGCATATGGGATACTTTTTTTTTAGCTATATGATACAGAGGGAAAAATCCTAAATTTTATAATCTTTGCGTGTACAGACGCCTCACATAGAATTTAATGATTTGGTTTCAGAGGAACTTCACACAGTGACGGCTTATTGTACCATATTTCGTTTGTGATACATAAGCCAAAGAATTTTTGCATGAATGTTCACGAATCAAGTGATAACCAACCATATCAACGCAAATTTATACAGTCGTAGCTGACGTCACTTTACTGATACCTTACGTTATGTTTTGATGTGACAATGGCATGCTGATTCAGTACGTTTTTTCCTTTTTTTCGCTGCCTCAATGGCTTTTCTGTGCAGTCCCATTGTCATTAGCAACTTAACTGCTTAGTTTCAGGTTGTTGTTTTGGGAACACAATTTTATTTCACTTTTGGTGGATAAAATGCTATGGACGCCGTCGGCGCGGTTTAATAAAACGCCCCACTTGGTTCGTGTGGTCAGTTGGGGATCATCGCCATAATCAGCTGCGTTAGATCGCTCTCCGAAAACAACGTATAGATATAATGGTGTGTGAAGTTATTTTATTCTTTATCCTTACATTGGAAATAAGTTTTAAGACAATGTTAATTTTAACTATGCACAGACCTCTGAACGGTTACAATTTTACTGTTAAATTTTGAGTCCTATTTAGACTCTGTAAATTTTCTATGTGTAACGCGCTTTGACAGTGTAGCCTACATGTCAAATATCACATAAATGTATTAGAATAAAAAAACTGTTAATCGTGTGGCGGTTTATAATAGGTTCGTTAAAAATTTCTGGCTAAGCAATAGAAATACATACCCAATGTAATGTGATTATCGTCTTAGATGAACTACGAGATGCATTAAAGTTTAAATTATGACTATTATCTATTCAAAACCCGGTATTATACAGCTACATGCTGCTTCTCCTCTCACATGGCGAATCTTATTATCATTTATTAAAATAATTTCAATGGATCGCAAGCTCTGCTGACAATTTCATCCAATCCCGTTTTTCCCTTGTGTTGTACCTGCCTATTTTTCCCCCCTTTATGAATTTTAATTTTAAATTCTTTCAGCATTTTTTCTAAATTATTTATAAGTTTGTTCCTATTCCTGAATTCTTTACCTACCGATGAAAACTTTCTCTCTGTCTTATGCCTGAAATCGAGTGTCAGATTGTAGTCATGGTCATCTTTTCCCTTCCATACACCACTTTTAATTCTTTTTCCAGTATCCTTCCAAGTTTCATCACCAATATACGCGCTTTGTACACTCCCAGCACTATCTTCATCAACCTTCTGCCTTCCAATGAATCCCAGCCCATCTCCTTTATTAAATCAGTTGCTTACTTTGTTCTGCGCTAGTTTCCACAGACAATTCTAGCTGACCTCCTTTGTGCCAACTTCAACTTTAAAACTTGATACCCAAAATGTTGTACCAGTTTGTACTGGCCAGTTGAGATTATTATTAAACGTTAAGATATTTACACTTCAAGCCTTCAACAGGCAATTCCTTCTGCATCCTACAATCACAAACAACTTTTAAAAAAAAGAAAAGCTTGTTACTCAACAAGCCGACACTTCTTGGTATTTATTTTTAGTCAGTGATGACCTACTTAGCATTCTAGTACATTACAATTTATTTTTTTTTTAAATCTGTTGCTTATATAATTGTCGTTGGTAGGTTCTCTTCCATCTTCAAAACCTTCGTTCCGGTAATTTCGTGCAAGTGGCATTTGAGATTTGCCATTTTGAGTTATGATAAGTGATAATTTTTATTATAAACCAGGTGGTGCCCTCGACTTCGTTTGTGTTTGTCAAGAATTCTGAAGGTTTTTCTGTTTTAGCGCTGAACCTTAAATATTTCCAAGATAATAAGTAGCTTCTGATAATCGCTACCAAATAAATAATCCACCAGCGAACTTTTAGCCTAAATCGGTTGACGCACTAAAAAGTTGCATATTAATTATTTATATTTGTTAATAAATGACAAAGATGAAAAATATGTCGTATTCTAGAACATTCTAGTTCATTCAAGAAAATTCTAGAATAGTTTAATACATTCAATAATATTCCATTATATTCTAGAAGATTTCAAAGATATTTAGACCACTTCGGTCGAAATATGAAAATGCCTTAGATCCACTACTTTAACCACCATATCTCCCAGGCTACTACAGCTACCGACATGCAAGCACCACCCACAATGTATGATGCAAGGTTTGAGGCTACTACCACACACAAACACCAGTGGACTGCGCTAGGTAGTTGGGGCTGCAGAATGAAATATAGGGACACATACGCTTATGTATAAGATTTATTAGTTGTTATCTAGCCACATTAAAGTTGTTCATAATGATCATTTTAATATTTTCGGAACTCGTGTTCAATTTTTCATCGTAGCTGTCACTAGTGCCCAATGTCCGTGAGTAGGCCTATGAGTTTCTTCTTGGAAATCTTATAGCTACTTAGGAATGATAACATATTATGCTTTCACTTCAGAAATGTTATATGCGATCAGTACAGAAATAAACTCATCTGTACGGTTTAAAGTGGAGAGCAAAACTTTATTAAGAACTGACTCTCAACACATAGTGGGATTAAAACAACATTTCTCGCTGTTACTTTGTAAAAACTGTTCTATAAATAATTTAGGAGCATTATCAATTTTAAATAAACTTTAAATGATTCTACTCAACAGTTTTTCCAATTTTTGTTAAATATCTATTTAATATTTGATTGTTTGGTTTTCGTTGTGTTTAATCCGAGGTAATAATCGTTATTGAATCTGGTTGTTAATGTTTTAGGTTAGGAACGTAGGAGTAGTTTACCATATCATTGTTAGTAAAATTTTGTTGTGGAAATTATGCCTAGACGACTGTTGCCTTATAATCATACTTGTGTGTTACGAAAGGGAACGGTCTTTTGATTCATTGGTTAAGGCGCTTGCTGTAATATGTTCTTGGTGAGGTGCAGGTTTCTAATCCCGGTGGGGACAAAAGTTGTGTTCGATCATAACAGCTACGCAAGAACGTCCTGAGGCTCGTATTCCACTACAGTGGCGGAATGCGAGGCAAATCGAAACTCTATTACCAGGTTACAAGACACACGAACCTGCTTTTTACTTTGTTACAAAAGTTTTACTTTAATTTCCTCCACTGATAAACTATCAGAGAAATATCAAAGGATCACCTCTAATTTGTTCTCCTTCTTGGTTCTTCTCACTTCCATTCGAATTTATTTATTTTTTAAAATGCAACTCATTTGTTTCTACTATTCTTTAAAACTGCCACGGAAGATTTTATGGTTGTTGATGAACCACAGAGCACAGAGTACTTCCGCATTATATTTGAAGCTGTGCTGCATTGCTTATGTACTATAATGTAACGCTGTCGCCACATTCTAATGTGCATTTTTTATTATATAAATCATAATGTTAGAGTAATTTACATAAATCTTGGGCGACCACATAAATAGTTTTTTTTTTTTTAATTTCCTATAGTACGCGAGATTCCAAGTGGGGACTGTAATGCAATGATGAACATTCAGTTTATCTTGTTGCAAAGAATATTAAAGAATTATTGAGCTGTGTAGGCTTGAAGCTAATTGTGGCCTTCCCGAGCCACGGCGACAGGAAGTCGGAGATAAAGGGTTTTGCCCGACAACACTGGTTTCCACAACAGGCCACTGCCCCGGTGCGAAAAACCCGCTACCCGAATCCGCTCTCACCCCGCGAACTTAGAGGAATATTTCCGAGCTCTGTGATATACACGGGGCAAATAAGATATCGGGGATATCACGTGGCCAACCTCAAGATCCAATCCAATTGAGCACATAACTTAAAATCCTGGGAATTTGGTGTTCAATGTTATCTTCGAGACTTCAAGGGGCGGAGCTAGAAGTTTCCTCGCAGATCGAAGAGCGACGAGCTTCATTCGATTAAATTCAATTCTAGTCTGTGGTGGACTCCGAATGTTGGTTTTCCTCGCTAACTGTTGCAGTCCGACTCCTGGTGTCGGAAAACTGACGCTTCCGGCTGGGTGGAGCAATTTTCGCACGGCGACATCGCCAGTAATGCAATGATGCGCATTACCAGATCGGACGTGCCTGTAGCCGGCTTGTGAGACAGTCTCACATACCGTGGGTCATCTCCGAACACCACAGACAATGGTAAATCATTAGGACAAAGCCATCTGATTGTGCTTTCTATGAAACTGAGCCCTTAAGCGTCTTTGAGACGATAGATCTATGTTCTAACTTTGTAACTGAAAAACCCCTGAGCTAGCGGCGTAATTTTCCAGAACTAGTTATTATCGAATGGCAAGTGAACTGACAAAGTAAGAAATGAACGAGTTTTGGAAATAATGGGTGAGAAAAGAAGTTTGTGTAAGAAGCTTACAGAAAGAAGAGACAGGCTGGTAGGTCATATTATGAGACATGCTGGATTGGTTAATTTGTTAGTAGAGGGAACAGTCGAAGATAAGAACTGTAGAGCACGGCAGAGATTAGAATATATGAAACAGATAATTGAGGACGTGGGTTGTAAGGGGTATGTAGAAATGAAGAGGTTAGCACAGGATAGGAAGGGATGGAGGATTGCATCAAACCAGTCGAATGACAGACGACAGCAAAAAAAGAATTGTTTATTCGTGGCGCCCATAATTTTTGGAAATATAAAGTCACAGTATTATTATACCTATGTCTGAGGTTGTCATAACTTGTATTGTAGGCCTACATTGTTTCCAAGTATCATTCTTTCTTGCATATTAATCCTGAGATGGATTTAAAAGTAAATTACAATTGTTTGCTTGCTCATGACGGCTAATTGTATCTCTGAGAGTTGCTTTTATGGTTTTGCCAATTTGTGTTAATGTTAACGGAAAATTCGCTCAGACTTGTAATCGCCAATGATAAAAAAAATAGATGTCATATTGTGACAGTTTTCCTGTATTCCAAATAACGTTGGGATTCTTGCAAAAATCGATTTTTCACTCCTTCATAAAACAAAATTAAAATCCCTCCATATTAATGTTAATAATTCATTTATAAATATTAACCATATATATTCATGTCCACCAAGGCATTACTACATAGTACGAACACATTTCTTTATTTGTGTGTATGTAAACTGTAATATATGATCTCTAATAGGATCGTGATCATTCTATTACAGTTTGTAAACGTTCAAACACAGAGTCCTCGCAAATAAAAGGCCAATTTTGTCATGTGCAAACTAACTCAGCACCTCGGAGCAATGACACAATGTTGGGAACTTTGGAAAATAAAAATTAACCCATAAAAAAGTCAGGCAATTTTATGTTCACAAACATATTTTGCAAACCCAAACAGAAAATCTCGCTCGATGGAATGGACCTCCCGTGGTGCAACGGTAAAATATTTAGACTTGAAATTTGATAGAATATTGGCAGGGCTCAGCAGCATTCAAAACGCGTGTAATATAGGTTCGGCACGACTCCACCAACTGTATCAACTGCTCAAGGAGAAAAACCTTAGCATTAAGACCAAACATAGAATATATAATGTAGTTATAAGACCTGCCCTGCTCTATGGATCAGAATTATTTAGTATGAAAGCAAATACTAATGTAAAGAAGCTGCAAACCATACAAAAAAATTCTAAGAATTATTGTAGATGCTCCCCGGTACATGTAAAACCTACGCATACATCAAGACTTAGACATCCCTAAAAACACCGAGTATATAAAAGAGAAATCGACTACCTTCTACCAAAAACCACATCTTTCATCCCACCGACTAATTAAAAATATAGGAAAACAAATTGAAGCTGTAAATTACAATTGCCTCGTCACAACTCTAACTAAAAATTACTGGGTCTAATAACAACATTACCTAAAAAAATGACATTATGACTTTCATAAAAAGTCAACTCACAACCCCCTATTCAGAAAAAAGTTAGTGGGGTACAACGCCCTGGTACTTTCGTCTTACACGGGTTTCGGCCCAACCAGATGTCTGTCTGTTTGTCTCATAAAAACTGATAATACTATTCCGTATATATTACACTATTACACTTATGCTTACTTATACAAGTATAAAAACAGCAACTACAACATTTTTCTTTGTTTGCATAGATGTTATGTTGATTACTATGGAAACTTATTGCATATTCGCATTTGCACATTAAATATATTTCGCTAATATCCGTATACAGAATTTAGAGACAAGTGTTTTTTTTTTACGTTTTATTAGGTAACTATGTAGCTAATAGGGATGTTAAATCATGACATTGGCTATTAAAATGTATAAGTCAAGCGTGCTCTGACAAAAAAGTTTCAGCTTCCGTCATATTAACATCTAGAACCACAGCACTAATCGGGTAATAATAGTTCTGTATCCTAATCGACGTGTAGTTTCGTCCAAATCCGTTTGTTAGTTACAGCTTGATGAAGATAGATAGATAGAAGAAAATTAAAACATTTGCCGTTTTGTCGAGTGATTCGTCGGGGGCTACATCACTAATCATATAAAAACGCATCGCATTCGTTGGACGATGACAAAACTGTCACTAAGTGTAGTTTAATCGAAACAGTTCATTAATTTTTGCGCGATACGTGTTCAGTTAGACGAAAATTCAAACATTTCCTGTTTTGGACTTTGTGGAATCTGGGACTATAGCATTAATTAGATAACCACATATGGGGTGCTGTGCAAACTACGGCCAGTAGAAAAAACTGTTAATACGGGTTGAAAATGTGATTAACGCATTCCTTAGGCATTTCTATTTAAGAAAAAGTTTACGCGAAGTCGAGAAAACAGGTAGGAAAGAAGTAATATAGTGAAATTCGTCGGGTTACGTGCGGTATTAGCCGATGTGTAGCAGCCATTTTTACTGCGAATGTGCTATTCCTCAAGCTGTACACATGTTGATTTTCAAAGAGCTGTATTGGTGGACGTTGTGGTTAGGTTGAAATGCAGCCTGGACCGGAATTACGACTAATATTACGTAGTGTAAAGTGTATTTTGAACGACTAAGGAGGCCGCCATGCCGCATTCTGACAATAATGACATCACACACGTAACGAGACGTCCATTGCGCTAATGCCATAATATGCGTAACCGTGTTGTGTTTAGGCTGAATGCCAGCCTGGACCCAAATGACTACTAATATTCCATGGTGCTCAGAGGATTTTGAGTGAAGAAGACAACGGCTACGCCAAATTCTGACTGTAATTACGTCACAGGCGGCTCAAGATCTCTACTAACGCCAAGTTAGTAACGTGCGTAAACGTATGTTTCGGCGCGGATTACACATTTGTTACATATTTTACAGCTTTCAGGTACACTTTTCCTTAAAGAATAAGCGCCAAGGAAGAAGCTAGTAGTATTTTCAACCCGAATTAATAGTTTTTTCTACTGGCCGTACTTTGCACAGTAACCCACATATCATATACTTTGGACAGTGAAATAAATTCTGATTACGTTGAAAGTTTTTCATTTGCTTTTGGGAGATGACAATGTTTTCTTTCTAAGCTGTGATGCAAGTTTTTTAGAAATTTCTGTCCGTTTTAAGGAACATTTTGCTATAAATTAAGTAATAAACCAACGATTTACGTGTGGAACAAATTATATTGCAGGCTGGCTGTCAAAGAAGCAATAAAGCGTACGATTAATTCTTTATTTTTTATTCTTATGGCTTTACACCTCGTCAGAGATGGGAAAGGACTATGACCAAGGAACGGAAAGGAATTCAGCCATGACCTTTTCAAAGAATCATCCCGGCGTTCGCCTGGAGTGATCTGGGGAAACCATGTAAAACCCAAATCTGGATGCCCGGACGGGGATTCGAACCCTCGTCCTCCCGAATGCGAGGCAAGAGCGTAACCATGATTATTTCATGTTCACGAATACACCCAGTGCTGCCAATTTCAGCGGTCCTTTTATTGGACGGCAAATTAAAGTTAGAGTTTTAATGCTTCTTGTAGTTTCATTCGAATCTCATATTAGGTTATTTACTTGCCTAATAAATAACCGTATTATAATTAAATTTCATGTGTCACTTTCAGGTGAATTTTCGATTACGACTTATATCTGCCGTCTTCGTCCGATACATTAATACCGTTCTGATTGTATTTTTATAACTATATGTAAGTTAACATATGTATTGTTACTGCCTTAGAAATTCAAGGTGTATGATAGCTGGTAAGCGTATAGGTTTCCTTAAGGGAGCAAGGGTCTGGAAAAAATTACCAAGAGAAATGATGAACATATTATTTGAAACAATGAAAGAAATTATAATTCGTAAAGGGCAATTCTTAACAACTTGAGATTTTCTGATGGCATTGCGCTTGAGCTCTAAACCTTGGTTACCGACCTCGGCTCTGAGTGTAAAAAAGTTGGCCTAAGTATTAATCTATCAAAAACAAAATTTATGTCTAACAAATGGGCCACAGATGGTGGCGTAAAACTAGATAATGAATCTTTAGAAAATGTCAGTGAGTACATTTATCTTTGCCAGCTTGTAAATATGAGAGGTGATGTAAGACCAGAAATTTTCCGTTCCATCAAGCTGGGATGGCAAGTATTTGAGTGGCTGTCTATTATTCGAAATCTAAAATGCCCAGAAATCTAAAGCAAATAGTCTATGACCAGTGCAATCTTCCTGTGCTGGCATACGACTGTGAGGTAAACTAAGGACTGCCCAAAGAGCTATGGAGAGGTCAATGCTAGGTTTAACGAGAAAGACAAGATCCCTTGTAACTGTTACAAAGATCACAGACATCTTAGAGAAGACAGCATCCTTGGAGTGGTCCGGTCATATTGCGCGGAGAAAAGACCAGAGGTGGAGGAAAATAGTGTTAGAGTGGAGCCCAAGGGATCACCACAGACCGAGAGGAAGACTTCCAGACCGATGGGACAAGGACACACGCAGGGTTGTCGGAGTTAACTGGCAGAGGATCGCCCAAGATCGTGCGGCCTGGAGAAGACTGCTCGAGTTATATCTTGAATCATGAATTTAGGAGACCACAACGGAACATGACTGAACTGGCTGATAGTGATATTGATGATAATGAAAGGGCAAGTATGTTGGTGGTGAAATTACCGTCAATGAACTTGCGATTTCATGAAAAGTAAAAATAGGTTTGCAGGGAAATTAACACCGAGGTATATGCTCCATCGCTATTATATTAAAAACATATTCATCTAAAAACACTCTGATTTTTAGCGGTGATTCATCAACTCATGTAAGCTTACAGGTTTACAGCTGCCAAACAGTGAATTGAAGAATTTACAGTTTCATGTAAGTTGGAGATTAGTTGCCAATTGTATACAATGGACTGATTGTTAAACAACAACCGAAAATGACTGTCTGGGTCTCTTCTCATGGTTTTCTGCTACCGAGCCTGGTGGGCAAACGGTTAACGTTCTGGCCTCGCATTCGGGAGGACGCCGGTTCGAAAACTACGTCCGGGCATCGAGATTTGGGTTTTCCATGGTTTCCCCAGATCACTCCAGGCGAATGCCGGGACGGTTCCTTCAAAAAGGCCATGGCTGAATTCCTTCCCGTTCCTTGTCCCCAGTCCCATTCCACTTCTAATGACCTTAGCCGTCGACGAGGCGTAAAGCAAAAAGTATATAAAAAAAAGGTTTTCTGTTTCTCTATTTTTGATCATGACTAAATGCCTGGTCGACGTCGAGGTCATTAGATGCAAGAAAGTACTGGGGCAAGGAACGGGAATGAATGCGGTCATGGCCTTTTGAAGGAAAAATCCCTGCATTAGCCTAGAGTGATTTCCGGAAACCGAGGAGTCGAACCTGCATCCTCCCGAATGCGAGGCCTGAGCGTTACCACTCACTCAACAGGCTCGGGCTTAGCTAGAAGAAACCTGATGCAGACGGCAGAGCTAACTGTCGAAACGTTGTGTTTATACAACACCATCCTGCTGGACACACGAGAGGATTATATTGCATCGGTACACCGGATAAGTCTCCACTCAGACATCGAACTAATGTTTCCTTAAAAGGAATATTGCGGGTTTTTTCCCCACAACGCCAGCTTGCATACCTGATTAACGAGGAAGTCACGGTAAGAGGGTTTCTTTTCATACTGGTAGCAGGCCTTCGCTATCCCTCCTTTGAGTCGAGCTCTGATGAGGCCTTTTAAATTTGGCGACGCCTCCACAGTAGGCAGGATCTCACATCCACTGAAGAAATGAGATGCCGTCACTTCAAAGGATTCTTCTGGATACTGAAAAAAAAACTGCCAAGCTCGACGGGTAAGCGGTAATGCTCCGTCCCAGCATTAGGGAGGGCGCGGATTCAAATCCAGTTTTCGATTTTAAATGGTTCTTTTGAAATTACTCTAGCGAACGCCCGGATAATTCTTTCAAAGGACATAGACGATTTCCTTGCCGCTTCTTAAACTAGTGTTTCTTCAGTAGCGTTTAACATCTGTCCTGACATTCGTCGGCGTGTTAAGCCATTCGGTACAGGCTTCTGGAGTCAGGGAGCGTTCATAAACTACGTATCACAATTTTGGGCTCCTCTCAACCACCCCTCCCCCCTCCATGTAGCCTGAGGTGATTCCAGAAGACAATTTGGACAATTTGGCCTGTTTTCTCTCGTCAAACTATCGTTAATTACATACTCAGATAATTAAATGACGGAAATAAGTATTCACATGCCATTGTGTGTTCTGTACCTCATTTTAACTGTGACAAATAATATGAGTGAAAAGCTACGTGTCATCTCTTTTGCGAGCAATATGACACGCCCATTGCCATTTTTGGGTCATGACTCTTTTTAAGATGTTTCTGACTTTGGTTATTGAACGAATGTGCACGGCCCTTTTCCTGTCTCTTCTGGTAAACCCTAGCATTGCTCTTTCCATACTTAGCTTGTAACGAGACTGCTGTGTCAGACTCGTACAATGTTATAAATAGCATCAATAATTAATATTGATAGGAGGGCTGGAATATTTTTCTCGAAAGTATTTTCGCATTGAGTCTGGGAAGTAGCACCTGAGCTCGGGTAGAAAAATATTTCTCAACTGCGAGGGAAAGCCCGCTTATCTGTAGCAGGTATCGCCGAACTGACCCTTCTCCGGTCAAGTGGATAATTCGGCTGGACCATCTGTTGTGCCGTACGCTAGTGGAAAAATTTGGTGGCGGAAGGTCGGATATTTTCGGGGTGAGGCAGTTAAGGTAGATCCAAGTGTGAATCACGTGGCTGTGAACTCCCAATGAACGGGCAGGTTTCAAAATAATAGCGAGCTGTTTGGTGTGTTTTGGGTCCACATCTCCTACGGGCCCACGGATTGGATTTCGACGGGGTTGGAAGAGGATTCCGATCCAACATCGTAAGAGAAGTAGGTCTTCCGGTGGTGTCTGGCGGACAGACAGGTCACGCCATCGCCGGGTCTGCGATTACGACAGACTTAGAGCTGGACGGCTTAAGCCACTTCTGGCTTGCGGTACCCGTGGCGGTTATTTGAAGGAAGTGTGCGTGTTACCACCATTGGTGTCACAGCTGCTGAATAAATGGTAAAGACCTTCAGCCATTAAAAAGAACAGTGTTACGCATTCCTCGACCCGTGAACGCCTCTGAGCAAAGGGTCACACTCCGACAATTTTTCTGAGCGTTTTATTAGACGTGAGCAATCTGATTTGATACGGGAAGACTGTTATAAATTCCTATCAATCAGGAAATATTAATTTATTTAAGTCCAAGATTAATGGCGCCCTCTTTGAATTCATTTGTATAAGCTTGTATTTGTGAACAGCTCTATAAATAAGCATCTTAATATAGTGCTTAAATTTCACATAGATATGTTACTGTTGTTTGCTTAGAATTAACTTCTTATTGCACATATTGTAAGGCTTGGTGTTGATTTTTGTTTGAACATTGGATTTTCATGTTTTAAATTAATTGTAAAGTTCACCGACATCTGTTGGCATTCAATGTTTGATTTGAATAAATCTGTCAGGTTATGACTTTACATTAGTAATACAAGATAGAATATCACTTTTCACCCTCTTGCTATTTGATATAATTAAAATTATTAAATTGTTGAGATCAACAAAATAATTAATATTAAAATTAATAAAATGGTTAATGGAATGCTATAAATATAATTACCCAACAAACCCCATCAACTACCACACGCTGGGCACTTCTCAGTTTTTGCTTCATGTGACTGTTTAGGGTCCAAGTCTGGCAGGCATATGTGAGGAAA
This sequence comes from Vandiemenella viatica, assembly GCA_031002005.1. Classification (NCBI taxonomy): domain Eukaryota; kingdom Metazoa; phylum Arthropoda; class Insecta; order Orthoptera; family Morabidae; genus Vandiemenella; species Vandiemenella viatica. The sequence goes on from CM061919.1 coordinate 251,709,699, forward strand.
GGTAATACATATTGTTCAAATACATGATTTTTTAAATTTTTTGTTTTAAAAGATGCCTTGGTATGTTTGATTTAAAAACTATGGAATTTATTTAATTTAATTGCGATGGAGTCGACACTCCGGTTGAAATTTCCCTAGTAAACTGTTTAGAATTTTCTTATTATTATTTTATTATATTAAATTCTTTGTGTACAAATTTCTCGAACCATCTACTTTTGTCCTTCACCAATTTTATTTGCAACTTCTTTCAGAGTATATGGTAAATCACCCATGATTTCCTTTAGTAATTTATTCCGATCCCTGGCTCCATTGCGGACAAAAGAAAATTTTCTCACTCCGTTAAACCCGAAATTGAGCACAAGCTTGTAGTCAATGTCATCTTTTCCTTTGTATGCCCGCTCTCTTAATCCTTCCTCCTCATCACTAATAAACGCCTTCTACTCGCACAGCATTCTATTCGCCCTCCTCCTGGCTTCCAAGCTTTTAACTCCTTTATCTTATGAGTTTATGATTGTGCTCTGCGATAGTTTTCATAGACAAATCCCTCCGCCCCCTTTTGCGCAACTTCCAACTATTAATATTATTAGTAAATTTCTAATTTTGCTAATTAGTGGCCCAGCTGGTTGAGGTACATGCGTGGGAATCGGAAGGTCGGCGTTTAAAAATTCCCCCGGAAGACTTTTTTTTCCTGCTCGTAGTTGCTAATTAGTAAATAGGGTGAAGCTGTTTGGAAGAGATAGTAGACAACGCATATTGAATATTAATTAAATCTTGAAGATTCTCCAAATATTGACGGATGAAATATTTATATCAGACGTAAATTCTAACGTTAATTAATAAGTAATTACATCAGCACTTGAAAAGTAATTCAGCAGTTTATGACAGGAGTGAAATATATGTTGGTGTTAGTAATTAGGGCGAAGCTGTTAGGAAAAGATAGTAGACAATAAAAATGGAAGTATAATTAAATCTTAAAGAAATACCCAAATTTTGACGGAGGAGATAATTATATCAGACGTGAATTATAAAATTAAATTAATTAGATTTGGCTAATGATATATACACAGGTAAAAAATTAGGTCCGATATAAGTTAGTGGTTATTTTTGACAGTTTACTGTGTCTCGGGTTGAAAAAGATTGAGAAAATTATTTATTAACTAATTACATCAGCACTTGAACAGTATTGCAGCGATTTCCGAGAGGCGTGTAATATCTGTTGGTGTCTGTGAAAACACAGATCGTAGCTGGCGATAACATTGTGTGCTTAGTGAGAAGATTTGGAGCAGCTGTTAGCAGCTGCAGTGCTTCCCAGTGGGACTTTGGCAAGTTACGGCCGGCAATAAAAGAAGTTTGACGCGAGTTTGGGGAGGCGCGCTCAAAGCCCAGCAATAAGCAGCATTACAGCGCCCCCTCTGCAATTCATAGCTCATCTCGGATAGTATTATTAGAGGAAGATGTATACTTTGAAATGTACACTGCCTTATAAACTTTGTAACATTCCGAGTCTAGGAATATCAGTCTTTCAACGCAATATTGTTTGTGAAAATTACAACAACAAAAAGAGGCATCTGATGATAATGAAATTAATTCTACTGATTAGAGACTTGGCAATGCACAAATGATTAAAATTACAGAACTGTACATCATACCGACAGTGAGGATTCATTACGGTGTTTTTTTTTCCTATCATCTTTATTAAAAAAATGTCCCATCAAGTGTTAGTCATTAAAAAATATAACTATTGTAACTAAAAAATACTGTACGCGCATTCTTAGCCTTGATGGATGTTGAAAAAATATGGAAATTATATTTAATAGTTGATCATGCTACTTGTGAACTGACGCCATTTTCCAAAAATACACACTATTGTTTGTATTCTTCCCTTGTTCTGTAGAATTGTTTGGTGTAGTATCCAAATGTACAAGTTGTGTTTTTCTTGTCTTGATGTCTGGACGTACTAAGAAGGTAATGCTTGTAAAAGGGCTGCTATAGCATGCGTTGACCACATCCTTATTTGGTATGCATCACCATACTGAAAACAATACAGACGTGAGTAGATATTTCAAAAAAAAAAATTAACATCTGTCGCTTGTTTTGAGGTGTATTCGGAATAATTTTTCATTTGTTGCAATCATCTGTTTAATCACTTATTTTATTAACCACTTTGTACAAGGGGTGATCAAATGAAAAGGTACGAAACGACGTAAAAACGTAAGTTAAATATTTGCATATTCCGCCATGGGAGAACGTAGCGAGACATCTCGGGATGCGATTGGAGTCTCTGACTGGGATCGGAGCATGCGCGGGCACCCGCATGCGCAGTAGAGAGCAGACGCTCTTATCAAAAGCGGCGTCCAAATGATGCGGCAGTCCGTATGAGGACAGGATGGCGTATAGGTGGGGGATGTGTACTGTGAGACACTCCGACGCCTACGCAGGTCCATCAAGAACAAAAGACCGGGGCTGCTCACGGAGGGTGTGGTTCTGCTCCATGAAAACGCGCGTCCACACGTCTCCAGAGTCACACACATGGAACTTGCCAAGTTCAAGTGGGAGACGTTGGACCATCCGCCCTACAGTCCGGACATGTCGCCCTGCGATTTCCATGTGTTTGGTCCACTGAAGAAACACCTGAAAGGGAAGCGCATCAACTCGGACGACGTACTCAAGGACGCTGTGAAGGACTGGGTCTCGTCACGGCCACAGGAATTCTGAGAACAAGGAATCCTGCTGCTTGATCATCAGTGGGATCGTTGTGCTCAGGCCTATGATGTATATTTGGAGTAAAGTCTACGTTTGTACCCACCGTGTCGTTTCGTACCTTTTCATTTGATCACCCCTTGTATGTCTGAAGGCAAGTCGTTGTTAAAAATATTTGACCACACAATTCCCCAATTAGTATGTGTGTATTTTGTTTTTATATTGTTGCGTTGGCCGTTATTCGTTTAGATTTTGTAGAGCTCTTTTGTTGTTTGTGGGGGTTTTTGCAGTTGAGCTGCTGCGATGTAACAAATTTCTAGAAAGTAATCGCTGATATGTTGGAAATTTCTATCGATCTGATCGATCCGTATAGGAGCCTTTGTACTTACGGGTCTGTATGTTTCCTCAATTTTAGATTTTCTTTTGCCATCATAATTTTGTTCCTCGCTCATAGAAAGAGCGCTTTGAAGACGCCACATGCTGCAATCAGAGTTTTAGACATCGTGGTATCCAAGCCCTATCACCAACATATGCTCCGTACATTCCCAGCAATCTCTTCCTGTCCTTCAATGACTCCCAATACAGCTCCTTTATCATATCAGTTAATGACTTGGTCCTGCGATAGTTTGCACAAGCAAATCTAGCTGCTCTTCTTTACACACCCTCCAACTCCTGTATTTGGTACTCAATGTGTGGGTTCCAAACTACAACACCATATTCAACCAATGGTCTGACCAAAGTTTTTCAACTCAATAACGTAACTTCTCTGGTACATCCTCTCATCACCCTCTCCACTAAATGAAGGATTCTGTAACATTTTCCTACCACCTGAACAATCTACTCCGCCCAGTCGACATTATTATCAAACGTTTGTGAATGATTCTGTAAGGACAGTCAAAAACGTGTGGCCGCTGTTCGGTCATATCCTGATTTCTGTTTTCCTGAAATCACTCCAGGTGAATGCCAGAATGTTTCTTTCAAAATGTCATGGCTGAATTCCTTCCCGTTATTTACCACTCATCTCCTCCCTGCATTAATGACGTATACGAGATGTAAAGCCAGAACTAATAATCAACAATTAATTCACTTCCAATGTGCGTGTATCATGTGATTTTTATTTTTAAGAAAGAAAAAAGTTCATAAATTGTTTAAAGTATCCTCACAATAACACGATGGTATGTATGCAGAGTCGTTTAAAGACAAGTTCGTTTATTGCACATAAAAAATAACAAATAAATAATTACCAAAGAACTGGAACGAACTCACGTCCTTTAATGATATAGATTCAGCTTTTACACCAAATCACACTTATTTTACATCCTTACATTAAGAACAAGAAAAATTCTAACAAGTCTTCCAATCTTACTTGCATGTTTCTGTAACGATTTAAATAGAGCAAAGACACACTGAAACCCAGTAGCCGGAGTGTGTCGATAGTAATGAGGGGCGCGACACGCAATTCTCATTACGCGCCAAAGGAACTCGAGAGGCCGTAACGCGACATCTGGATAGGCAGCGAGAACTCCGGGCTGCATAAATAGGGGGCCGCAGGGGTGGGACAGCTAGTCTCCGAGATACCGCAGTTCCTTGGGCTCTCTGCTCAAACTAGAGAAGTACAGGGGTGATCCAGAGCCTGGTGATGAATGTATGAATAATAATAATAATAATATTAATAGCAGCTGTGTAAGTGGAGACTTTCCTGGCGTACTGATGCAAAAAAATCCTGTCGGGTGTCCAGCCGAATGGTGTTGTATAAAGACGTTTCGACAGCTAGCTCTGCTTTCTTCATCAGGTGTCAGGTCTCTTCTGGCCGTTGCAAGCTGACTTTAACCTCCTAGTCAGAACAATTAAACTTAAAACTTTAGATTTTGGTTGACAATGAGGAATAGATACCTGGCTATCTCCGAAATAGCAGTTTAAGCGTTATTGCCATTTTAAATTAGATATTTATTTGAACTGGGCATCTAGAAGGTGACTGAAATAATTAAAACATCAAGGATGGAAAGACTCAAATCCGGCGATTTCTGCAAGGATAAGTAGCCTCTGTACGTTTAAGAATGCACAATTATAGCAGTGAGGCTATGAGTACAATTATTGACTTCGACAATAATATAAAAGTGGGTGAATTTTGATCTTATGAAGCCCTCTGTTTTTAGCTCTCCTACGCATGTTATTTTCACGTGTTATCAGACTCCTTGAAAAAAGCCGATATTACAGTGGTGTGTCGTGGGTAATTTATGTATCCTCTACTACACTACACTACGTCCGAGGTATTGATACATTGTGCCATAAAATTGCGTAAATAATGTAAGTTGTTTACCATTTGGTTAATTTAACTAATTTTAATGATGTTGAGAGATAAAAACAGTGACAATCAAACCTGACCTGACCTGTCCGTCATCTGGCTTGGCCTGAGCCAATGTAGGTTATAAAGTTCCAAGACGTTGATGTCCTCTGACTTATTTCTGTCTAGGGTTTTGCGAGTTGGCTGACTTAGTCATGTCTTAGTTTTTATCGTCTATGTGTGTGTGTATGTGTGTGTGTGTGTGTGTGTGTGGTTTTTTTTTTTTTTTTTTTAGTATCTGTAGTTTTTTGTCAGCGTTAGTTTTGGTCTGTTGTAGTTATCGTCATATAATGTTTCTTGTCCTAGGTTATTTATTAACTGGTAGGACGAAGCTTGAGTTTGGTTATAAAATTTTGCGGACGTGTCTGTTATGACTCTAAGATATTTATTTTGAATAGTTTGAATTTTCTTAAGTTGCCAGTCTGTTGCCATGCTATATACTACCGATCCATTTAATAGCGCTGGTCGGATTACTGATTTGTAGATTTGCATTTTGGTTTTACTTTGTAGACCGTTTCCTTTGAGGAGGGGTAAGGTTTTGTGAGCCTAGCTGTGGCGATATTGTATAGGTTTTGTATGTGCTTGTTCCAAGTCAGCTTTTTGTCCATTTTTATGCCTAAATATGTGACTGCGTCTCGCCACGGGAGGTCTTTGCCGCCGATTGACACCTGTTGCTCGGGAACAGATCTTTTTGTAGTGAACATGATCGCTTGGGATTTGTCAGCATTGATTTTTATTTTCCATTTATTACAACAGAGTGTTATGAGCTCTAGGTGTTACGTGAGTTTCTGTGCGATGAATTTTTGGCTGCGGCAGGACCGGTAAACCGTCGTGTCATCGGCATATAGGCCTAATTCTCCACCTGGTTGGTGGGGAATGTCATTTGTGTAGGTGGTGTATAATATTGGAGCTATGACCGAACCTTGGGGTACGCCTGCTTCAATTGATTTGAACTGGCTTGCAGCTCCTTCCACCACGACATAGAACTTCCTGCCCCGGAGGTAACTGTTGATCATTTTTAGTAGATGACCAGGACAGCCATATGCATGTAGTTTAAATATGAGCCTGTCATGCCAAACCCTGTCAAAAGCTTTTTCAATATCTAGCATCACAGCGCCTGTATGATGCCTGATGGAGCGCGCCCTACAGATCTTTTCAACCAGCCGGACAGCTTGGTGGATGGTACTGTGCTGCGCACGGAAGCCAAACTGTTCAGAATTTATTTATCGTATGACAGTTTAGACACTTTTAAGAACATTGATAAACTATACACACTGCAACTTTACAAGATTAAAGACATATATCTAGTTTATTAATATAGTTTATCGATTCCTGAGTTGCCAGCAGGAAGTCCACAGGATCACCACTGTAAGATCTTATAGGACATTCTTCAATAATATGACCAGGTTTTGATTTACCTCGTAAAATTTGGTCCACACTCAACAGAATCAGAACTCGGCATGGCAGATGCGCACACTCCCTGTACAAGTGGGGCAAGCAACCATCCCCCTTATGCGAATGCTGAGAGATTCAGACTGTTCAGGAATGATGATACTATTGTCTTTAAGGAATTTTTGGTGAGAAGTGTTTATGAGGATCTCAAGGATTTTACCAAGGATGTTTAGTAGTGATATAGTTCGGTGGTTTTGAGGAAAGAGTTGGTTTTTGTTGGGCTTAGGAAGAGCGATGATCTTAGCTATTTTCCAGGTAGCTGGGAAGTATGAAAGCTTGAGGCAGGAGTTATATATATGGGTAAGCAGGTCTATAGCGGATTGGGGTAGGTTTTTAAGATGAGTGGCTCTGATGCCGTCAGGATCGGGCGATTTTTTGTTACCAAGTGCCCGAATGATTGAGGTCACTGTGGACGGCTCCACAGGACGGAAAGAGTTGCGTGATCTTTGCCTCAGAATGCGAGGTACTTCTCTAATCACTCTTTCCTCGTGGATATCGCTATCCTCGTCATCGATGACTTGTTCTTGGAACTGTAGATCCTAATAATTAGAAAGGTTAGCTAAAATTTATTTCGTAGTTGGTGGTGCCCGTAACTTTGGTTATATCATTTTAATATTAAAAAACACCTGCGAGATGAACTCAGGCCTTGTGCCGAATTTTCTTGCATGGAAGATTTGGCGTCCTTATTTGCAGTCTACGAACATTCAGGAATGTCACAAATGCAGTTATGAACACAATGGGATCACGGCTTTCATATACTACTTAAATAACTGATTATGATTATTTGCAGTCACAATTTAAACGACATTTCAGAAGCGTTTTCTGAAGATGTATTCTCCATACTGCCAGGCCTGATCATTGATCTCTCAACCTCGTCGACCGAAGCGGATTTCGCGGCAAATTTAGGTTGGACAACGCAACATCCCTTCGGCTTCTCCAAGCCATCAGTGCCACAAATATTTACTTTTGCTTGTAGATAACGAATAAGAAGTAGTGAAACTATCAGACCTACAAAAATACGCCAAAATATCAACTTAAAATTCAAAAAATAAAATAAAAAACTTGTGATGTGTGCCTAATGATGCGGTTAAGCTAAAAATTCGATATTAAATTCCGCGAGGGAATATATTTTTAATGTTAGTAACATTTTACTGCCAAGCTACCTTTTGCTTCCGTGGTAGAATTCCACGTCACGCAGTTGGCAGGCCTGTTTTACTACCCCATTTTTTTTGGTGCCCGCAGCCAAGTACCTCCTGCGGGCGGTCGTATCGTAAATTCGGCGAGCGGAATGTTTAGTGCTGGGCCAACCTTACTTCACTTGCACCGCAGCACGCAGTCTGCAGACCAGTGCGGCGAATAATAACTTTAGTTTCTCGTGCTCATTTACTGTAAGGTTTTTTTACATTTTTCTGCTTTCACTTACGCGGTATATCACACATAAAGTACTAGGCTTGGGCAAAATATATCGGTGTGTCGTGTCGAAATATCGATTCTTTAAAAAATAATCGATATTTTTGTTTTCGATATACTAAAAATCGATATTTCGATTTTTTTTTTTTTATTTACGAACGCAATTCAGTATCAAATTTAAAACGTTGTATATATATATATATATATATATATATATATATATATATATATATATATTGGTTAAATATACACTCAATCCGATGTTCTGAAAGCGTCTGAAAAAGTGAATTCGTCGTAATTTAACAGATTTTCATCAACGGTTAAAAGTTTAAAACAAGCTGTTTCATTTTAACAAGTTTACGTTATCATCTTTTTTTTTTTTCCAACATATTTCGTATTTGAATGTTCGAATGTTCACAGTTAGGTTAAGTACCCGTGTTGTGACGTTGAGGGTTGACGTAAATTAACAGCCTCTGTTTTCAACTGGATTTTTCGTCGATGAATAACAGTTACTGCGTTGACAAAATACCTGATATGCCAGGCCCCTTCTGTATCGTCCGTTTAGAGTGACTTCTGCAGTTAACTTGGCCACACCGGACAACAGAAGTAGATTAACGGGGGAATATATAAAACAGAGAGTTCTTTTAAATTCTACATCAGACGAATACATTTTTTTTTTTTTTTTTTTTAATGACCTTTGGCAACAGCCAGCTCAATGTAATTTTTTAGTTTTCAGTGTATGAGTCATCAACCAGTATATATTGTATTTTTCTCAGTATGGACGCCACAGGACGGACAGGACATTCACACAGACACACAACACTTAAACATCCATGCCCGTGGCCGGATTCGAACCGGCGGCCTTCGGCACGCGGGGCTAGCACTCTAGCCCCTACGCTACCGAGGCCGGCGAATACATGTCTCTCAAATGGTTTCAAGCAGTGCTCAAGCTCTGTCTATATGGAGCTAATATCAACAAACTTATCAAAGTTATCTTGCTTCTTTCATTAACCACTCTCTCTTGTTCATCTCTTCTCTTGCTATATATACGCTCTCCCTGTTTCCTCTTCTGCTATGTCCCGCTTTATTCCTTGCTGTCAAGAATGCTCCAGAAACAGTACTATTATTATTGGTATTTATATAAATTCACACACGTTATCTTCTTCTTTTAGGTATCAATCCGTAGATTGCTTTGGAGCAATTCTTCCCTTACGCCGCTTCTCTGATTTCCTTTTCAATTCTACGTAACTACTGCATTTCATATCATTCATACTATGGTTCAAAAGGCTTAAGCTTCCTGTTGTGACGCAAAACATGGCCATTCATCATCAAACACAAAATAAATTACATTTACAGTTATACGCACTCTTGCTCGTTGACGTGATGTATGTCCTTCATAAGTAGGAGAAAGTTACATTTACTTTTCAAAAGGTATTCAGAAACTACTCTTTTTTATCTCATATCTCTCAACTGGTTTCAAGCAGTCCTCAAGAGCTCTGTTTATATATAGAGCTAATACCAACAAATTTATCAAAATTCGCTTCCAGAATTATCTGCTTCATGTTGTTTCAGTTGTGAACTTCCGTTTTATGAACTAATACAAAGCATACAACTGTGAATAAGCTATCAACAGATATGATTTTATAGCGAGTTCTTGTATACCACACTCATTTTTCTTAAATACACATTCTTTGTTTAAAATTTAAGTTTAAAAAAAAAAAAAAAAAACTCTAAATTTTTTATGTTGAGGTTGTGCTTGGGCGTGCCTACAATCTGTCTACCATTAAGCCATTACGACATTCGGATACAACTGTTGTCCTTTTATTTCCTCACAGTTTTACGCCTCGTCGACGTCGAGGTCATTAGAGGCGGGAAAGGATTGGAAGCAAGGAACCGAAAGGAATTCAGCTACGGCGTGTTTGAAGGAACCAATTCGCCATTCGCCTGGAGTGATTTCGGAAAACCGCGGAAAGACGAAATCAGGATGACCTGACGGGGATTCGCCAAAAATTTGAATTATTTTACTAACAAGGAGGAAAATGACCAAGTAGTCAACATACCGAGCGTGAAGTGTGTTGAGAAATGAAAATCATTCGGAGAATATAGGGAAGGAAGTAATTACGATATGGAACAACGGCTGTGACCTCATACAAATATCGCGAATCACTTGTCCATGAATTTATCAACAATTACTGAATTATGCTTGAAAGTATGTAGGCTAGAAAAGAATAAAATATTTTTCTGGTCTTAAGTTTATAACGTCGATACGAAAACTTCCGATATTGTTATGATTATGATGGAACGAATATACTCGTTCAGTTTAAAACAAAAATTAGAAACATTCAGATCTGAAACTAAACAAATTTGCTCGGCAGTTCTAAAACAGTTTTGCCTCCAATGTCTGGCTACCATGTAATGACCGAGCGTGGTGGTGTAACGGCTAGTGTTCTGGCCTCGCATTCGGGAGGACGGTGGTTCGAATCTCCCTCCGATCATCCAGATTTGTGTTTTCCATGGTTTCCCAAATCACTCCAGGCAAATGCTTCCTTCAAAAGGCCATGGCCGAATTCCTTCCCATTCCTTGCCCCCCATCCTTTCCCGTCTCTAAAGACCTCGCTGTTGAGAGACGTTAAACAAATAAAAAAAACCATGTAACGAAAAATCGATGTATCTGATATTCCCTTACCATTTTCACTCACTCACCTGGATAGCTATTGGCTGGAGAACGGTGACGTCTCGCATCAGCCTTCGCTTGCAAATTAACAGCGATCAGAGGTCTCATTAGAACAATTCGAGGCTATGTCCACTATTTAATAGCTAAGCAACTGCTATGAAATTAATTGGCAGAATAAATTCATTAAATTTGCTTTTCGTAGGATTTTATTCTTAAAAACATATGGAAAAACTTTACGTAACACGTTGCTGATAAAAGTAACACAAAAAACTTTAAAAAAACTTAAATTACTCATGCTATCTCTTGTAATCACGAATGCCAACTGTCATTCCGACCTAGGCTAAATTTCAATTTAATTGAAACTTTCGCTAATGTTATACATTACGATTTATTTGCTTTTTACGTATTTTACTGACTTCTTTCGTTAGTGGTCTTCGTTAATATTTACTGTACGTTGGTTATTAGGTTATTTAATGAGGCATCAGACCAAATATGTTACTGGATCGAGTATTCTGGCAATTCCCTTCTTCGGAGTTGCTCGACTATTAGATAATCTGGAATCTGTATTAAATTCTATGGCCGTTACGCATACTATGTATGACCAATGGTTACATTATGAATGTTTTCCCAGCTTCAATAAAAAAAACAACGTGATGCTTTCGAGGCAAACAGAAATTCTTCAGATTTTGCAGAGTGAACTTTTAGGATCGAATACGAGTCAGGTTTGTATTTCAGCAAGTGTGAGTCTACGACCTTTGAAACAATTATACGAAAGCGCGATCGTCCCTGTCCATGTTTAATACGTCTATCAATAGTTAGGGTTTCTTCGAGCTAAAGAGATTTTATTCACTGTACGGGTGAAACACAGGTCAAGTTCTTATTTGGCCAGATCAGGTCAACATGTCATAATCTTCGACCCTAAAAATTTGTAACTATTCTAGACCCATGCTGATGCGCAAAAAACGGACACAGGTTCACACTAGTCTAGAATAAATCTGTAAACGTGCTGGTTCTGTCTGTCCCTTGGTCCAGGCATCACGCAAAACCTACGGGACCACTCTGTATAGGGCTTTCGCAGTTTTAAAGCTTATGTTCTAGCTTGAAATCTGCGATGTATTTTATGACTCTACGCGATAGAAGGACGGAGCAATAAATGATAATTCGTTACCACCGACAACAGATAAGTGCCACAGATCATACTTCATATCAGATGAACACTCCTTTACGAGATTATCATTGAAGATGATATTAGAACACACATATACACTCCACCCTTTGAATTCTGTTTTTATTTGCGTTCTGGCCTCGCATAAGGGAGGACACCGGTTCGAATCTCCGTCCGGGCATCCAGATTTGGGTTTTCCATGGTTTCCCCAAATCACTCCAGGCGAATGCTGGGATGCTTTTTTTTAAAAGGTCATGGCCGAATTCCTCCCCGTTCCTTGTCCCCAGTCCCATCCCGCCTCCAGTTACCTCGACGTCGACGAGGCGTAAAGCCGTAAGTAAAAAAAGTTTTTATTTTATTTATGTTTTTACCAAGCAACTTCGGTTATTTACTTCTTAAATTTTCTAAATATGGCACGTGTCAATCAAATGGTGGAATTTAATTTACGGTAAACGTTACGGACATTCTACATTACAAACTTTTATGCTTTGCTATTACTGGGTGTTTAAAAAATGTCCGGTATATTCGAAAAATCAAATACTAAACGGGCAGCGATAGAAATACGCCGTTTGTTGCAATATGCTTGGTACAACAGTAAATTTTCAGGCAGACAAACTTTAGAAATTAGTTACAATTTTCAACAATAGATGGCGCTACAGTCTGGAAAAATCTAAAGTTCGATTATTCTCAGGAATAAACCATTTTTTTTTCACAGCAAACTTGCAATCTGTGAACAGCACACGCTTACAACAGAAAGACGACTTACAGAATGGCGAACTCACAGACTGCGTTTACTTCTATATCTTTCAAATCGCCTGCAGCGCCATCTTTTGTCGAAAATTGTAACTAATTTCGAAAGTTTGTCTGCCTGAAAATTTACTGTTGTCCCAAGCATATTGCAACAAACGGTGTATTTCTATCGCTGCCCGTTTAGTTTCTATTGATTTTTCAAATATACCGGTCAATTTTAAAACACCCGGTAGAATAAAAACAAAATGCAAACGCATTACTTCGCACACCAAAGCACGTGCGAGCGAAGCACTAGGAAAATTCTAACAATTTATAATTTTGTGTTTGAATTAAGCGCTCTTCTCTTCTATGTAGGGGTTTGCAGATCACTGAGGCACTGATTTCTTTCTTTCTTTCTTTTGTGTGTGTGTGTGTGTGTGTTAACCAGCAATCCGTTTCCCGATAATCCTCTCACGGATTTTAAATCAATTGTCCGGTTAACTCTCTCGCTTTCCCCGGGTTTCTATTCTTCTGCTACACGAAGTCTGCAACAAAAACGGTTCCTAACCGCCGCAACCAAACAGCGTGATGGAATATTCAGCGGCGGGGCGCTTTGATGTGGCGGCTAGTGTTGACACCGGGAACAAGTTGCCCGCGCCCACAACATCCGTGCGCCGGAATTACTTTAGTTTCGCCTCCACTGGAGGTCCTTAAAACTCAGTTCCACACAGAGGGACTCACGGCACAATACAGCCAGCCCGAAAGTCCTGCCTCAGGCAGATAAGAAAAGTTTCACGGTGCTTAACATCAAAGCAACACCACCCGTGTTCCTGATATAATGCAGAGAATATATTTAATTTCCTGTGAATAGCTACAGTTACCAGCGGCAGATATACAACCTTTGCGTGAGAGTTTTTGTTGCACCCACGCAACGTATGCCTGATATATTGCTTCGCTCTCAAATTCTTGTCAACGTTTTTCAAGACAAGTTTTTGAAGTATGATCATAAAAAACTGGGTCTGGCATTTATGATAGAGCAACATAGTTGAAATGGGATTGACTGAAGTTTATTTTAAAAGTTTTAAGGGTACAGTAACAGATGACAGACATGAAGAACATTACAGCAGAAGAATTTTGATACCTTGTAATAACGGCTGGGCTGTAAGGGTTTGGGAGAGGCTATACTAGTTTTTTCCAACCAAATGTCAACCTCTCCTTCCCGTTGTGCACAGTGTTTGCACGGACGAGGCTCTGGCGACTGAAAGATTCCCAGTATAAGGAGTCACCCACTACTTGCCAACGGCCTCCGAAAGGAGGGCGGTAGAGTGGGGAGTGGTTCAGGGTACCCTCTTGCCCTTGGGGTTGGAAACGGCCCCTAAAGGCGGATGAATCAGAAATGATCAACGGCATAGGGATGCAGAAGGCAACGGGAAACCACTGCATTAAAGACCCAAAGGGTATCCCGAGGACATGTAACCCTCTCAACATTACATATATCATGATGGCTTCTTCCTGGGTAAAATATTCCGAAGGTAAAATAGTCCCCCAATCGGATCTCCGGGTGGGGACTGCTCAGGGAGGAGTCATCAGAATGGATAGAAACATTCTACGAGTCGGAGCGTCGAATGTTAGAAGTCTGAATAAGGTAGGTAGGTTAGAAAACTTAAAAAGGGAGATGGAACAACTGAAATTAGATATTGTTGGGATTAGTGTGATTAAATGGAAGGACGCACGGGATTTCTGGCCTGGGGAACACAGTATAATTAGCACACAAGCTGTAAATGGAGTCACTGGTGTAGGATTTGTAATGAACAAGAAAGTAGCGAAACGGGTGAGTTATTATTAACAGTTTAGTGACAGAATTATTTTGATGAGGTTAGAAACCAAGCCCGTCCCAACCACATTAGTACAAGTATACATGCCCACGTCACAGGAAGATGACGAAGAAATAGAAAAAATATACGGTGAAATCGAAGAATTAATCCAATATGTGAAGGGGGAGGAAAATCTAATAATCATGGGTGATTGGAATGCAATAGTGGGAGAAGGAAAAAAGGGGAATACTTTTGGAAGTTTTGGTCTAGGAGACAGAAATGAGCGAGGAAGCAG